>JAKGUB010000807.1:0-222500 GCA_026261675.1 Hippocampus mohnikei
ACACGAGTGAGTGCTTAGGTTTGAGTAATCTTTGTGATGAATTGGAAAATTGAGCTTGGCTGACGTCAAGGCATTACGTTGAAAAACTAGGAACAAGCGTAGTCTGGACAGTCACCAGAACTACCCCAACGGAAGCACTTGCCGCTTTCAGAACACGAGTGAGTGCTTAGGTTTGAGTAATCTTTGTGATGAATTGGAAAATTGAGCTTGGCTGACTACGGCATTACGTTAATAAAACTAGGAACAAGCGTAGTCTCGAGAGTCACCAGAACTACCCCAACAAGAAGCACTTACTGCTTTCAGAACACGTCTGTGCTGATGTTTGGGTAATCCTGCTGACAAAGTAGCATACCGGGCATTGTTGAGGTCAGGACATTGAATCGAATAAACAATTCATGAATTGAGAAACTACGAAAAAGACAGGTTGTTGATTGAACTTATCTAGGGATCAGCAAGAACATCTCCGTTTTCACATATCAGGTTGATTATGTCTGTCTGACTGCCCCAGCAAGTAGCACTTTCTATTGTCAAATACAAGCCAGTGCTCAAGTTGGGTCAATGAAACTGACTTGGTAGGGAAAGACTTTAGTTTTGTGAACTTTGCAAACCTATGAATGGATCATTTTCACCTTACCAAACGCCTTCCCTCTTCTTACGGTGGAGAAGTTGTGCAAATGCATTGACAACAACTTTAAATAGAGATTTGCCATTGAAACTCAACCCCGCCCCCATGAATACTTACTCAATGGGTAATTTGGCCAACAGGAATGTATTGCAACCCCGCCCCTTGTAATGAAAAGGCTCATATTGTTTGTCAATTCATGAGATCCTGACCAGCGGGAACAGCTGTTTGTTGAAAACTTCACAGCCGAGACCAACGGTAAGGGCGCAATTTGGAAAGAAAAACATTGGCCTTCCCTTTAGACGAAATCAAAATGAATATTTTTCAAATGTGTCAGGAATATAAAATAAGCCAAATGCAGCATGGCGTCACTAGAACTACCCCAACTGAAGCACTTACAGCTTTCTGAACACGAGTGAGTGCTTCGGTTTGAGTAATCTTAGTGATGAATTGGCCTATTTAATCTGGCTGAGGTTCGGGCATTGCGTTGAAAAACCAGGAACAAGCGTAGTCTGGAGAGTCACCAGAACTACCCCAGCGGAAGCACTTGCCGCTTTCAGAACACGAGTGAGTGCTTAGGTTTGAGTAATCTTCGTGATGAATTGGAAAATTGAGCTTGGCTGACGTCAAGGCATTACGTTGAAAAACTAGGAACAAGCGTAGTCTGGACAGTCACCAGAACTACCCCAGCGGAAGCACTTGCCGCTTTCAGAACACGAGTGAGTGCTTAGGTTTGAGTAATCTTTGTGATGAATTGGAAAATTGAGCTTGGCTGACTACGGCATTACGTTAATAAAACTAGGAACAAGCGTAGTCTCGAGAGTCACCAGAACTACCCCAACAAGAAGCACTTACTGCTTTCAGAACACGTCTGTGCTGATGTTTGGGTAATCCTGCTGACAAAGTAGCATACCGGGCATTGTTGAGGTCAGGACATTGAATCGAATAAACAATTCATGAATTGAGAAACTACGAAAAAGACAGGTTGTTGATTGAACTTATCTAGGGATCAGCAAGAACATCTCCGTTTTCACATATCAGGTTGATTATGTCTGTCTGACTGCCCCAGCAAGTAGCACTTTCTATTGTCAAATACAAGCCAGTGCTCAAGTTGGGTCAATGAAACTGACTTGGTAGGGAAAGACTTTAGTTTTGTGAACTTTGCAAACCTATGAATGGATCATTTTCACCTTACCAAACGCCTTCCCTCTTCTTACGGTGGAGAAGTTGTGCAAATGCATTGACAACAACTTTAAATAGAGATTTGCCATTGAAACTCAACCCCGCCCCCATGAATACTTACTCAATGGGTAATTTGGCCAACAGGAATGTATTGCAACCCCGCCCCTTGTAATGAAAAGGCTCAATTGTTTGTCAATTCATGAGATCCTGATCAGCGGGAACAGCTGTTTGTTGAAAACTTCACAGCCGAGACCAACGGTAAAGGACGCAATTTGGAAAGAAAAACATTGGCCTTCCCTTTAGACGAAATCAAAATGAATATTTTTCAAATGTGTCAGGAATATAAAATAAGCCAAATGCAGCATGGCGTCACTAGAACTACCCCAACTGAAGCACTTACAGCTTTCTGAACACGAGTGAGTGCTTCGGTTTGAGTAATCTTAGTGATGAATTGGCCTATTTAATCTGGCTGAGGTTCGGGCATTGCGTTGAAAAACCAGGAACAAGCGTAGTCTGGAGAGTCACCAGAACTACCCCAGCGGAAGCACTTGCGCTTTCAGAACACGAGTGAGTGCTTAGGTTTGAGTAATCTTCGTGATGAATTGGAAAATTGAGCTTGGCTGACGTCAAGGCATTACGTTGAAAAACTAGGAACAAGCGTAGTCTGGACAGTCACCAGAACTACCCCAGCGGAAGCACTTGCGCTTTCAGAACACGAGTGAGTGCTTAGGTTTGAGTAATCTTTGTGATGAATTGGAAAATTGAGCTTGGCTGACTACGGCATTACGTTAATAAAACTAGGAACAAGCGTAGTCTCGAGAGTCACCAGAACTACCCCAACAAGAAGCACTTACTGCTTTCAGAACACGTCTGTGCTGATGTTTGGGTAATCCTGCTGACAAAGTAGCATACCGGGCATTGTTGAGGTCAGGACATTGAATCGAATAAACAATTCATGAATTGAGAAACTACGAAAAAGACAGGTTGTTGATTGAACTTATCTAGGGATCAGCAAGAACATCTCCGTTTTCACATATCAGGTTGATTATGTCTGTCTGACTGCCCCAGCAAGTAGCACTTTCTATTGTCAAATACAAGCCAGTGCTCAAGTTGGGTCAATGAAACTGACTTGGTAGGGAAAGACTTTAGTTTTGTGAACTTTGCAAACCTATGAATGGATCATTTTCACCTTACCAAACGCCTTCCCTCTTCTTACGGTGGAGAAGTTGTGCAAATGCATTGACAACAACTTTAAATAGAGATTTGCCATTGAAACTCAACCCCGCCTCCATGAATACTTACTCAATGGGTAATTTGGCCAACAGGAATGTATTGCAACCCCGCACCCTTGTAATGAAAAGGCTCATATTGTTTGTCAATTCATGAGATCCTGATCAGCGGGAACAGCTGTTTGTTGAAAACTTCACAGCCGAGACCAACGGTAAGGGCGCAATTTGGAAAGAAAAACATTGGCCTTCCCTTTAGACGAAATCAAAATGAATATTTTTCAAATGTGTCAGGAATATAAAATAAGCCAAATGCAGCATGGCGTCACTAGAACTACCCCAACTGAAGCACTTACAGCTTTCTGAACACGAGTGAGTGCTTCGGTTTGAGTAATCTTAGTGATGAATTGGCCTATTTAATCTGGCTGAGGTTCGGGCATTGCGTTGAAAAACCAGGAACAAGCGTAGTCTGGAGAGTCACCAGAACTACCCCAACGGAAGCACTTGCCGCTTTCAGAACACGAGTGAGTGCTTAGGTTTGAGTAATCTTAGTGATGAATTGGCCTATTTAATCTGGCTGAGGTTCGGCATTGCGTTGAAAAACCAGGAACAAGCGTAGTCTGGAGAGTCACCAGAACTACCCCAGCGGAAGCACTTGCGCTTTCAGAACACGAGTGAGTGCTTAGGTTTGAGTAATCTTCGTGATGAATTGGAAAATTGAGCTTGGCTGACGTCAAGGCATTACGTTGAAAAACTAGGAACAAGCGTAGTCTGGACAGTCACCAGAACTACCCCAGCGGAAGCACTTGCGCTTTCAGAACACGAGTGAGTGCTTAGGTTTGAGTAATCTTTGTGATGAATTGGAAAATTGAGCTTGGCTGACTACGGCATTACGTTAATAAAACTAGGAACAAGCGTAGTCTCGAGAGTCACCAGAACTACCCCAACAAGAAGCACTTACTGCTTTCAGAACACGTCTGTGCTGATGTTTGGGTAATCCTGCTGACAAAGTAGCATACCGGGCATTGTTGAGGTCAGGACATTGAATCGAATAAACAATTCATGAATTGAGAAACTACGAAAAAGACAGGTTGTTGATTGAACTTATCTAGGGATCAGCAAGAACATCTCCGTTTTCACATATCAGGTTGATTATGTCTGTCTGACTGCCCCAGCAAGTAGCACTTTCTATTGTCAAATACAAGCCAGTGCTCAAGTTGGGTCAATGAAACTGACTTGGTAGGGAAAGACTTTAGTTTTGTGAACTTTGCAAACCTATGAATGGATCATTTTCACCTTACCAAACGCCTTCCCTCTTCTTACGGTGGAGAAGTTGTGCAAATGCATTGACAACAACTTTAAATAGAGATTTGCCATTGAAACTCAACCCCGCCCCATGAATACTTACTCAATGGGTAATTTGGCCAACAGGAATGTATTGCAACCCCGCCCCTTGTAATGAAAAGGCTCAATTGTTTGTCAATTCATGAGATCCTGATCAGCGGGAACAGCTGTTTGTTGAAAACTTCACAGCCGAGACCAACGGTAAAGGACGCAATTTGGAAAGAAAAACATTGGCCTTCCCTTTAGACGAAATCAAAATGAATATTTTTCAAATGTGTCAGGAATATAAAATAAGCCAAATGCAGCATGGCGTCACTAGAACTACCCCAACTGAAGCACTTACAGCTTTCTGAACACGAGTGAGTGCTTCGGTTTGAGTAATCTTAGTGATGAATTGGCCTATTTAATCTGGCTGAGGTTCGGGCATTGCGTTGAAAAACCAGGAACAAGCGTAGTCTGGAGAGTCACCAGAACTACCCCAACGGAAGCACTTGCCGCTTTCAGAACACGAGTGAGTGCTTAGGTTTGAGTAATCTTCGTGATGAATTGGAAAATTGAGCTTGGCTGACGTCAAGGCATTACGTTGAAAAACTAGGAACAAGCGTAGTCTGGACAGTCACCAGAACTACCCCAACGGAAGCACTTGCCGCTTTCAGAACACGAGTGAGTGCTTAGGTTTGAGTAATCTTTGTGATGAATTGGAAAATTGAGCTTGGCTGACTACGGCATTACGTTAATAAAACTAGGAACAAGCGTAGTCTCGAGAGTCACCAGAACTACCCCAACAAGAAGCACTTACTGCTTTCAGAACACGTCTGTGCTGATGTTTGGGTAATCCTGCTGACAAAGTAGCATACCGGGCATTGTTGAGGTCAGGACATTGAATCGAATAAACAATTCATGAATTGAGAAACTACGAAAAAGACAGGTTGTTGATTGAACTTATCTAGGGATCAGCAAGAACATCTCCGTTTTCACATATCAGGTTGATTATGTCTGTCTGACTGCCCCAGCAAGTAGCACTTTCTATTGTCAAATACAAGCCAGTGCTCAAGTTGGGTCAATGAAACTGACTTGGTAGGGAAAGACTTTAGTTTTGTGAACTTTGCAAACCTATGAATGGATCATTTTCACCTTACCAAACGCCTTCCCTCTTCTTACGGTGGAGAAGTTGTGCAAATGCATTGACAACAACTTTAAATAGAGATTTGCCATTGAAACTCAACCCCGCCCCCATGAATACTTACTCAATGGGTAATTTGGCCAACAGGAATGTATTGCAACCCCCGCCCCCTTGTAATGAAAAGGCTATATTGTTTGTCAATTCATGAGATCCTGACCAGCGGGAACAGCTGTTTGTTGAAAACTTCACAGCCGAGACCAACGGTAAAGGACGCAATTTGGAAAGAAAAACATTGGCCTTCACTTTAGACGAAATCAAAATGAATATTTTTCAAATGTGTCAGGAATATAAAATAAGCCAAATGCAGCATGGCGTCACTAGAACTACCCCAACTGAAGCACTTACAGCTTTCTGAACACGAGTGAGTGCTTCGGTTTGAGTAATCTTAGTGATGAATTGGCCTATTTAATCTGGCTGAGGTTCGGGCATTGCGTTGAAAAACCAGGAACAAGCGTAGTCTGGAGAGTCACCAGAACTACCCCAACGGAAGCACTTGCCGCTTTCAGAACACGAGTGAGTGCTTAGGTTTGAGTAATCTTCGTGATGAATTGGAAAATTGAGCTTGGCTGACGTCAAGGCATTACGTTGAAAAACTAGGAACAAGCGTAGTCTGGACAGTCACCAGAACTACCCCAACGGAAGCACTTGCCGCTTTCAGAACACGAGTGAGTGCTTAGGTTTGAGTAATCTTTGTGATGAATTGGAAAATTGAGCTTGGCTGACTACGGCATTACGTTAATAAAACTAGGAACAAGCGTAGTCTCGAGAGTCACCAGAACTACCCCAACAAGAAGCACTTACTGCTTTCAGAACACGTCTGTGCTGATGTTTGGGTAATCCTGCTGACAAAGTAGCATACCGGGCATTGTTGAGGTCAGGACATTGAATCGAATAAACAATTCATGAATTGAGAAACTACGAAAAAGACAGGTTGTTGATTGAACTTATCTAGGGATCAGCAAGAACATCTCCGTTTTCACATATCAGGTTGATTATGTCTGTCTGACTGCCCCAGCAAGTAGCACTTTCTATTGTCAAATACAAGCCAGTGCTCAAGTTGGGTCAATGAAACTGACTTGGTAGGGAAAGACTTTAGTTTTGTGAACTTTGCAAACCTATGAATGGATCATTTTCACCTTACCAAACGCCTTCCCTCTTCTTACGGTGGAGAAGTTGTGCAAATGCATTGACAACAACTTTAAATAGAGATTTGCCATTGAAACTCAACCCCGCCCCCATGAATACTTACTCAATGGGTAATTTGGCCAACAGGAATGTATTGCAACCCCGCCCCTTGTAATGAAAAGGCTCATATTGGTTGTCAATTCATGAGATCCTGATCAGCGGGAACAGCTGTTTGTTGAAAACTTCACAGCCGAGACCAACGGTAAAGGACGCAATTTGGAAAGAAAAACATTGGCCTTCCCTTTAGACGAAATCAAAATGAATATTTTTCAAATGTGTCAGGAATATAAAATAAGCCAAATGCAGCATGGCGTCACTAGAACTACCCCAACTGAAGCACTTACAGCTTTCTGAACACGAGTGAGTGCTTCGGTTTGAGTAATCTTAGTGATGAATTGGCCTATTTAATCTGGCTGAGGTTCGGGGATTGCGTTGAAAAACCAGGAACAAGCGTAGTCTGGAGAGTCACCAGAACTACCCCAGCGGAAGCACTTGCCGCTTTCAGAACACGAGTGAGTGCTTAGGTTTGAGTAATCTTCGTGATGAATTGGAAAATTGAGCTTGGCTGACGTCAAGGCATTACGTTAATAAAACTAGGAACAAGCGTAGTCTCGAGAGTCACCAGAACTACCCCAACAAGAAGCACTTACTGCTTTCAGAACACGTCTGTGCTGATGTTTGGGTAATCCTGCTGACAAAGTAGCATACCGGGCATTGTTGAGGTCAGGACATTGAATCGAATAAACAATTCATGAATTGAGAAACTACGAAAAAGACAGGTTGTTGATTGAACTTATCTAGGGATCAGCAAGAACATCTCCGTTTTCACATATCAGGTTGATTATGTCTGTCTGACTGCCCCAGCAAGTAGCACTTTCTATTGTCAAATACAAGCCAGTGCTCAAGTTGGGTCAATGAAACTGACTTGGTAGGGAAAGACTTTAGTTTTGTGAACTTTGCAAACCTATGAATGGATCATTTTCACCTTACCAAACGCCTTCCCTCTTCTTACGGTGGAGAAGTTGTGCAAATGCATTGACAACAACTTTAAATAGAGATTTGCCATTGAAACTCAACCCCGCCCCCATGAATACTTACTCAATGGGTAATTTGGCCAACAGGAATGTATTGCAACCCCGCCCCTTGTAATGAAAAGGCTCATATTGTTTGTCAATTCATGAGATCCTGATCAGCGGGAACAGCTGTTTGTTGAAAACTTCACAGCCGAGACCAACGGTAAAGGACGCAATTTGGAAAGAAAAACATTGGCCTTCCCTTTAGACGAAATCAAAATGAATATTTTTCAAATGTGTCAGGAATATAAAATAAGCCAAATGCAGCATGGCGTCACTAGAACTACCCCAACTGAAGCACTTACAGCTTTCTGAACACGAGTGAGTGCTTCGGTTTGAGTAATCTTAGTGATGAATTGGCCTATTTAATCTGGCTGAGGTTCGGGCATTGCGTTGAAAAACCAGGAACAAGCGTAGTCTGGAGAGTCACCAGAACTACCCCAACGGAAGCACTTGCTTTCGCTTTCAGAACACTTTCAGAACACGAGTGAGTGCTTAGGTTTGAGTAATCTTCGTGATGAATTGGAAAATTGAGCTTGGCTGACGTCAAGGCATTACGTTGAAAAACTAGGAACAAGCGTAGTCTGGACAGTCACCAGAACTACCCCAACGGAAGCACTTGCCGCTTTCAGAACACGAGTGAGTGCTTAGGTTTGAGTAATCTTTGTGATGAATTGGAAAATTGAGCTTGGCTGACTACGGCATTACGTTAATAAAACTAGGAACAAGCGTAGTCTCGAGAGTCACCAGAACTACCCCAACAAGAAGCACTTACTGCTTTCAGAACACGTCTGTGCTGATGTTTGGGTAATCCTGCTGACAAAGTAGCATACCGGGCATTGTTGAGGTCAGGACATTGAATCGAATAAACAATTCATGAATTGAGAAACTACGAAAAAGACAGGTTGTTGATTGAACTTATCTAGGGATCAGCAAGAACATCTCCGTTTTCACATATCAGGTTGATTATGTCTGTCTGACTGCCCCAGCAAGTAGCACTTTCTATTGTCAAATACAAGCCAGTGCTCAAGTTGGGTCAATGAAACTGACTTGGTAGGGAAAGACTTTAGTTTTGTGAACTTTGCAAACCTATGAATGGATCATTTTCACCTTACCAAACGCCTTCCCTCTTCTTACGGTGGAGAAGTTGTGCAAATGCATTGACAACAACTTTAAATAGAGATTTGCCATTGAAACTCAACCCCGCCCCATGAATACTTACTCAATGGGTAATTTGGCCAACAGGAATGTATTGCAACCCCGCCCCTTGTAATGAAAAGGCTCATATTGTTTGTCAATTCATGAGATCCTGATCAACGGAACAGCTGTTTGTTGAAAACTTCACAGCCGAGACCAACGGTAAAGGACGCAATTTGGAAAGAAAAACATTGGCCTTCCCTTTAGACGAAATCAAAATGAATATTTTTCAAATGTGTCAGGAATATAAAATAAGCCAAATGCAGCATGGCGTCACTAGAACTACCCCAACTGAAGCACTTACAGCTTTCTGAACACGAGTGAGTGCTTCGGTTTGAGTAATCTTAGTGATGAATTGGCCTATTTAATCTGGCTGAGGTTCGGGCATTGCGTTGAAAAACCAGGAACAAGCGTAGTCTGGAGAGTCACCAGAACTACCCCAACGGAAGCACTTGCCGCTTTCAGAACACGAGTGAGTGCTTAGGTTTGAGTAATCTTCGTGATGAATTGGAAAATTGAGCTTGGCTGACGTCAAGGCATTACGTTGAAAAACTAGGAACAAGCGTAGTCTGGACAGTCACCAGAACTACCCCAACGGAAGCACTTGCCGCTTTCAGAACACGAGTGAGTGCTTAGGTTTGAGTAATCTTTGTGATGAATTGGAAAATTGAGCTTGGCTGACTACGGCATTACGTTAATAAAACTAGGAACAAGCGTAGTCTCGAGAGTCACCAGAACTACCCCAACAAGAAGCACTTACTGCTTTCAGAACACGTCTGTGCTGATGTTTGGGTAATCCTGCTGACAAAGTAGCATACCGGGCATTGTTGAGGTCAGGACATTGAATCGAATAAACAATTCATGAATTGAGAAACTACGAAAAAGACAGGTTGTTGATTGAACTTATCTAGGGATCAGCAAGAACATCTCCGTTTTCACATATCAGGTTGATTATGTCTGTCTGACTGCCCCAGCAAGTAGCACTTTCTATTGTCAAATACAAGCCAGTGCTCAAGTTGGGTCAATGAAACTGACTTGGTAGGGAAAGACTTTAGTTTTGTGAACTTTGCAAACCTATGAATGGATCATTTTCACCTTACCAAACGCCTTCCCTCTTCTTACGGTGGAGAAGTTGTGCAAATGCATTGACAACAACTTTAAATAGAGATTTGCCATTGAAACTCAACCCCGCCCCCATGAATACTTACTCAATGGGTAATTTGGCCAACAGGAATGTATTGCAACCCCGCCCCTTGTAATGAAAAGGCTATATTGTTTGTCAATTCATGAGATCCTGATCAGCGGGAAGAGTTGTTTGTTGAAAACTTCACAGCCGAGACCAACGGTAAAGGACGCAATTTGGAAAGAAAACATTGGCCTTCCTTTAGACGAAATCAAAATGAATATTTTTCAAATGTGTCAGGAATATAAAATAAGCCAAATGCAGCATGGCGTCACTAGAACTACCCCAACTGAAGCACTTACAGCTTTCTGAACACGAGTGAGTGCTTCGGTTTGAGTAATCTTAGTGATGAATTGGCCTATTTAATCTGGCTGAGGTTCGGGCATTGCGTTGAAAAACCAGGAACAAGCGTAGTCTGGAGAGTCACCAGAACTACCCCAACGGAAGCACTTGCCGCTTTCAGAACACGAGTGAGTGCTTAGGTTTGAGTAATCTTCGTGATGAATTGGAAAATTGAGCTTGGCTGACGTCAAGGCATTACGTTGAAAAACTAGGAACAAGCGTAGTCTGGACAGTCACCAGAACTACCCCAACGGAAGCACTTGCCGCTTTCAGAACACGAGTGAGTGCTTAGGTTTGAGTAATCTTTGTGATGAATTGGAAAATTGAGCTTGGCTGACTACGGCATTACGTTAATAAAACTAGGAACAAGCGTAGTCTCGAGAGTCACCAGAACTACCCCAACAAGAAGCACTTACTGCTTTCAGAACACGTCTGTGCTGATGTTTGGGTAATCCTGCTGACAAAGTAGCATACCGGGCATTGTTGAGGTCAGGACATTGAATCGAATAAACAATTCATGAATTGAGAAACTACGAAAAAGACAGGTTGTTGATTGAACTTATCTAGGGATCAGCAAGAACATCTCCGTTTTCACATATCAGGTTGATTATGTCTGTCTGACTGCCCCAGCAAGTAGCACTTTCTATTGTCAAATACAAGCCAGTGCTCAAGTTGGGTCAATGAAACTGACTTGGTAGGGAAAGACTTTAGTTTTGTGAACTTTGCAAACCTATGAATGGATCATTTTCACCTTACCAAACGCCTTCCCTCTTCTTACGGTGGAGAAGTTGTGCAAATGCATTGACAACAACTTTAAATAGAGATTTGCCATTGAAACTCAACCCCGCCCCATGAATACTTACTCAATGGGTAATTTGGCCAACAGGAATGTATTGCAACCCCGCCCCTTGTAATGAAAAGGCTATATTGTTTGTCAATTCATGAGATCCTGATCAATGGGAAGAGTTGTCTGTTGAAAACTTCACAGCCGAGACCAACGGTAAAGGACGCAATTTGGAAAGAAAAACATTGGCCTTCCCTTTAGACGAAATCAAAATGAATATTTTTCAAATGTGTCAGGAATATAAAATAAGCCAAATGCAGCATGGCGTCACTAGAACTACCCCAACTGAAGCACTTACAGCTTTCTGAACACGAGTGAGTGCTTCGGTTTGAGTAATCTTAGTGATGAATTGGCCTATTTAATCTGGCTGAGGTTCGGGCATTGCGTTGAAAAACCAGGAACAAGCGTAGTCTGGAGAGTCACCAGAACTACCCCAACGGAAGCACTTGCCGCTTTCAGAACACGAGTGAGTGCTTAGGTTTGAGTAATCGTCAAGGCATTACGTGATGAATTGGAAAATTGAGCTTGGCTGACTGACTACGGCATTACGTTAATAAAACTAGGAACAAGCGTAGTCTCGAGAGTCACCAGAACTACCCCAACAAGAAGCACTTACTGCTTTCAGAACACGTCTGTGCTGATGTTTGGGTAATCCTGCTGACAAAGTAGCATACCGGGCATTGTTGAGGTCAGGACATTGAATCGAATAAACAATTCATGAATTGAGAAACTACGAAAAAGACAGGTTGTTGATTGAACTTATCTAGGGATCAGCAAGAACATCTCCGTTTTCACATATCAGGTTGATTATGTCTGTCTGACTGCCCCAGCAAGTAGCACTTTCTATTGTCAAATACAAGCCAGTGCTCAAGTTGGGTCAATGAAACTGACTTGGTAGGGAAAGACTTTAGTTTTGTGAACTTTGCAAACCTATGAATGGATCATTTTCACCTTACCAAACGCCTTCCCTCTTCTTACGGTGGAGAAGTTGTGCAAATGCATTGACAACAACTTTAAATAGAGATTTGCCATTGAAACTCAACCCCGCCCCCATGAATATATACTCAATGGGTAATTTGGCCAACAGGAATGTATTGCAACCTCCGCCCCCTTGTAATGAAAAGGCTATATTGTTTGTCAATTCATGATATCCTGATCAACGGGAAGAGTTGTCTGCTGAAAACTTCACAGCCGAGACCAACGGTAAAGGACGCAATTTGGAAAGAAAAACATTGGCCTTCCCTTTAGACGAAATCAAAATGAATATTTTTCAAATGTGTCAGGAATATAAAATAAGCCAAATGCAGCATGGCATCACTAGAACTACCCCAACTGAAGCACTTACAGCTTTCTGAACACGAGTGAGTGCTTCGGTTTGAGTAATCTTAGTGATGAATTGGCCTATTTAATCTGGCTGAGGTTCGGGCATTGCGTTGAAAAACCAGGAACAAGCGTAGTCTGGAGAGTCACCAGAACTACCCCAACGGAAGCACTTGCCGCTTTCAGAACACGAGTGAGTGCTTAGGTTTGAGTAATCTTCGTGATGAATTGGAAAATTGAGCTTGGCTGACGTCAAGGCATTACGTTGAAAAACTAGGAACAAGCGTAGTCTGGACAGTCACCAGAACTACCCCAACGGAAGCACTTGCCGCTTTCAGAACACGAGTGAGTGCTTAGGTTTGAGTAATCTTGTGATGAATTGGAAAATTGAGCTTGGCTGACGCCAAGGCATTACGTTGAAAAACTAGGAACAAGCGTAGTCTGGACAGTCACCAGAACTACCCCAACGGAAGCACTTGCCGCTTTCAGAACACGAGTGAGTGCTTAGGTTTGAGTAATCTTTGTGATGAATTGACGAAGGCATTATTGAACAAGCGTAGTCTGGCTCACCAGAACTACCCCAACGGAAGCACTTGCCGCTCAGAACACGGCTTAGGTTTGAGTAACGTTAATAAAACTAGGAACAAGCGTAGTCTCGAGAGTCACCAGAACTACCCCAACAAGAAGCACTTACTGCTTTCAGAACACGTCTGTGCTGATGTTTGGGTAATCCTGCTGACAAAGTAGCATACCGGGCATTGTTGAGGTCAGGACATTGAATCGAATAAACAATTCATGAATTGAGAAACTACGAAAAAGACAGGTTGTTGATTGAACTTATCTAGGATCAGCAAGAACATCTCCGTTTTCACATATCAGGTTGATTATGTCTGTCTGACTGCCCCAGCAAGTAGCACTTTCTATTGTCAAATACAAGCCAGTGCTCAAGTTGGGTCAATGAAACTGACTTGGTAGGGAAAGACTTTAGTTTTGTGAACTTTGCAAACCTATGAATGGATCATTTTCACCTTACCAAACGCCTTCCCTCTTCTTACGGTGGAGAAGTTGTGCAAATGCATTGACAACAACTTTAAATAGAGATTTGCCATTGAAACTCAACCCCGCCCCCATGAATACTTACTCAATGGGTAATTTGGCCAACAGGAATGTATTGCAACCCCGCCCCTTGTAATGAAAAGGCTATATTGTTTGTCAATTCATGAGATCCTGATCAGCGGGAACAGTTGTTTGTTGAAAACTTCACAGCCGAGACCAACGGTAAAGGACGCAATTTGGAAAGAAAAACATTGGCCTTCCCTTTAGACGAAATCAAAATGAATATTTTTCAAATGTGTCAGGAATATAAAATAAGCCAAATGCAGCATGTCACAGCAATGGCACTTACAGCTTTCTCACTGAGTAATCTTAGTGATGAATTGGCCTATTTAATCTGGCAACGTTGAAGCACTTACAGCTTTCTGAACACGAGTGAGTGCTTCGGTTTGAGTAATCTTAGTGATGAATTGGCCTATTTAATCTGGCTGAGGTTCGGGCATTGCGTTGAAAAACCAGGAACAAGCGTAGTCTGGAGAGTCACCAGAACTACCCCAACGGAAGCACTTGCCGCTTTCAGAACACGAGTGAGTGCTTAGGTTTGAGTAATCTTCGTGATGAATTGGAAAATTGAGCTTGGCTGACGTCAAGGCATTACGTTGAAAAACTAGGAACAAGCGTAGTCTGGACAGTCACCAGAACTACCCCAACGGAAGCACTTGCCGCTTTCAGAACACGAGTGAGTGCTTAGGTTTGAGTAATCTTTGTGATGAATTGGAAAATTGAGCTTGGCTGACTACGGCATTACGTTAATAAAACTAGGAACAAGCGTAGTCTCGAGAGTCACCAGAACTACCCCAACAAGAAGCACTTACTGCTTTCAGAACACGTCTGTGCTGATGTTTGGGTAATCCTGCTGACAAAGTAGCATACCGGGCATTGTTGAGGTCAGGACATTGAATCGAATAAACAATTCATGAATTGAGAAACTACGAAAAAGACAGGTTGTTGATTGAACTTATCTAGGATCAGCAAGAACATCTCCGTTTTCACATATCAGGTTGATTATGTCTGTCTGACTGCCCCAGCAAGTAGCACTTTCTATTGTCAAATACAAGCCAGTGCTCAAGTTGGGTCAATGAAACTGACTTGGTAGGGAAAGACTTTAGTTTTGTGAACTTTGCAAACCTATGAATGGATCATTTTCACCTTACCAAACGCCTTCCCTCTTCTTACGGTGGAGAAGTTGTGCAAATGCATTGACAACAACTTTAAATAGAGATTTGCCATTGAAACTCAACCCCGCCCCATGAATACTTACTCAATGGGTAATTTGGCCAACAGGAATGTATTGCAACCCCGCCCCTTGTAATGAAAAGGCTATATTGTTTGTCAATTCATGAGATCCTGATCAACGGGAACAGTTGTTTGTTGAAAACTTCACAGCCGAGACCAACGGTAAAGGACGCAATTTGGAAAGAAAAACATTGGCCTTCCCTTTAGACGAAATCAAAATGAATATTTTTCAAATGTGTCAGGAATATAAAATAAGCCAAATGCAGCATGGCGTCACTAGAACTACCCCAACTGAAGCACTTACAGCTTTCTGAACACGAGTGAGTGCTTCGGTTTGAGTAATCTTAGTGATGAATTGGCCTATTTAATCTGGCTGAGGTTCGGGCATTGCGTTGAAAAACCAGGAACAAGCGTAGTCTGGAGAGTCACCAGAACTACCCCAACGGAAGCACTTGCCGCTTTCAGAACACGAGTGAGTGCTTAGGTTTGAGTAATCTTCGTGATGAATTGGAAAATTGAGCTTGGCTGACGTCAAGGCATTACGTTGAAAAACTAGGAACAAGCGTAGTCTGGACAGTCACCAGAACTACCCCAACGGAAGCACTTGCCGCTTTCAGAACACGAGTGAGTGCTTAGGTTTGAGTAATCTTTGTGATGAATTGGAAAATTGAGCTTGGCTGACTACGGCATTACGTTAATAAAACTAGGAACAAGCGTAGTCTCGAGAGTCACCAGAACTACCCCAACAAGAAGCACTTACTGCTTTCAGAACACGTCTGTGCTGATGTTTGGGTAATCCTGCTGACAAAGTAGCATACCGGGCATTGTTGAGGTCAGGACATTGAATCGAATAAACAATTCATGAATTGAGAAACTACGAAAAAGACAGGTTGTTGATTGAACTTATCTAGGGATCAGCAAGAACATCTCCGTTTTCACATATCAGGTTGATTATGTCTGTCTGACTGCCCCAGCAAGTAGCACTTTCTATTGTCAAATACAAGCCAGTGCTCAAG
Organism: Hippocampus mohnikei; assembly: GCA_026261675.1. Lineage (NCBI taxonomy): Eukaryota > Metazoa > Chordata > Actinopteri > Syngnathiformes > Syngnathidae > Hippocampus > Hippocampus mohnikei. The sequence continues at coordinate 16,067 of JAKGUB010000807.1, forward strand.
TTGGGTCAATGAAACTGACTTGGTAGGGAAAGACTTTAGTTTTGTGAACTTTGCAAACCTATGAATGGATCATTTTCACCTTACCAAACGCCTTCCCTCTTCTTACGGTGGAGAAGTTGTGCAAATGCATTGACAACAACTTTAAATAGAGATTTGCCATTGAAACTCAACCCCGCCCCATGAATACTTACTCAATGGGTAATTTGGCCAACAGGAATGTATTGCAACCCCGCCCCTTGTAATGAAAAGGCTATATTGTTTGTCAATTCATGAGATCCTGATCAGCGGGAAGAGCTGTTTGTTGAAAACTTCACAGCCGAGACCAACGGTAAAGGACGCAATTTGGAAAGAAAAACATTGGCCTTCCCTTTAGACGAAATCAAAATGAATATTTTTCAAATGTGTCAGGAATATAAAATAAGCCAAATGCAGCATGGCGTCACTAGAACTACCCCAACTGAAGCACTTACAGCTTTCTGAACACGAGTGAGTGCTTCGGTTTGAGTAATCTTAGTGATGAATTGGCCTATTTAATCTGGCTGAGGTTCGGGCATTGCGTTGAAAAACCAGGAACAAGCGTAGTCTGGAGAGTCACCAGAACTACCCCAACGGAAGCACTTGCCGCTTTCAGAACACGAGTGAGTGCTTAGGTTTGAGTAATCTTCGTGATGAATTGGAAAATTGAGCTTGGCTGACGTCAAGGCATTACGTTGAAAAACTAGGAACAAGCGTAGTCTGGACAGTCACCAGAACTACCCCAACGGAAGCACTTGCCGCTTTCAGAACACGAGTGAGTGCTTAGGTTTGAGTAATCTTTGTGATGAATTGGAAAATTGAGCTTGGCTGACTACGGCATTACGTTAATAAAACTAGGAACAAGCGTAGTCTCGAGAGTCACCAGAACTACCCCAACAAGAAGCACTTACTGCTTTCAGAACACGTCTGTGCTGATGTTTGGGTAATCCTGCTGACAAAGTAGCATACCGGGCATTGTTGAGGTCAGGACATTGAATCGAATAAACAATTCATGAATTGAGAAACTACGAAAAAGACAGGTTGTTGATTGAACTTATCTAGGGATCAGCAAGAACATCTCCGTTTTCACATATCAGGTTGATTATGTCTGTCTGACTGCCCCAGCAAGTAGCACTTTCTATTGTCAAATACAAGCCAGTGCTCAAGTTGGGTCAATGAAACTGACTTGGTAGGGAAAGACTTTAGTTTTGTGAACTTTGCAAACCTATGAATGGATCATTTTCACCTTACCAAACGCCTTCCCTCTTCTTACGGTGGAGAAGTTGTGCAAATGCATTGACAACAACTTTAAATAGAGATTTGCCATTGAAACTCAACCCCGCCCCCATGAATACTTACTCAATGGGTAATTTGGCCAACAGGAATGTATTGCAACCCCGCCCCTTGTAATGAAAAGGCTATATTGTTTGTCAATTCATGAGATCCTGATCAGCGGGAAGAGCTGTTTGTTGAAAACTTCACAGCCGAGACCAACGGTAAAGGACGCAATTTGGAAAGAAAAACATTGGCCTTCCTTTAGACGAAATCAAAATGAATATTTTTCAAATGTGTCAGGAATATAAAATAAGCCAAATGCAGCATGGCGTCACTAGAACTACCCCAACTGAAGCACTTACAGCTTTCTGAACACGAGTGAGTGCTTCGGTTTGAGTAATCTTAGTGATGAATTGGCCTATTTAATCTGGCTGAGGTTCGGGCATTGCGTTGAAAAACCAGGAACAAGCGTAGTCTGGAGAGTCACCAGAACTACCCCAACGGAAGCACTTGCCGCTTTCAGAACACGAGTGAGTGCTTAGGTTTGAGTAATCTTTGTGATGAATTGGAAAATTGAGCTTGGCTGACTACGGCATTACGTTAATAAAACTAGGAACAAGCGTAGTCTCGAGAGTCACCAGAACTACCCCAACAAGAAGCACTTACTGCTTTCAGAACACGTCTGTGCTGATGTTTGGGTAATCCTGCTGACAAAGTAGCATACCGGGCATTGTTGAGGTCAGGACATTGAATCGAATAAACAATTCATGAATTGAGAAACTACGAAAAAGACAGGTTGTTGATTGAACTTATCTAGGGATCAGCAAGAACATCTCCGTTTTCACATATCAGGTTGATTATGTCTGTCTGACTGCCCCAGCAAGTAGCACTTTCTATTGTCAAATACAAGCCAGTGCTCAAGTTGGGTCAATGAAACTGACTTGGTAGGGAAAGACTTTAGTTTTGTGAACTTTGCAAACCTATGAATGGATCATTTTCACCTTACCAAACGCCTTCCCTCTTCTTACGGTGGAGAAGTTGTGCAAATGCATTGACAACAACTTTAAATAGAGATTTGCCATTGAAACTCAACCCCGCCCCCATGAATATATACTCAATGGGTAATTTGGCCAACAGGAATGTATTGCAACCTCCGCCCCCTTGTAATGAAAAGGCTATATTGTTTGTCAATTCATGAGATCCTGATCAACGGGAAGAGTTGTCTGTTGAAAACTTCACAGCCGAGACCAACGGTAAAGGACGCAATTTGGAAAGAAAAACATTGGCCTTCCCTTTAGACGAAATCAAAATGAATATTTTTCAAATGTGTCAGGAATATAAAATAAGCCAAATGCAGCATGGCGTCACTAGAACTACCCCAACTGAAGCACTTACAGCTTTCTGAACACGAGTGAGTGCTTCGGTTTGAGTAATCTTAGTGATGAATTGGCCTATTTAATCTGGCTGAGGTTCGGGCATTGCGTTGAAAAACCAGGAACAAGCGTAGTCTGGAGAGTCACCAGAACTACCCCAACGGAAGCACTTGCCGCTTTCAGAACACGAGTGAGTGCTTAGGTTTGAGTAATCTTCGTGATGAATTGGAAAATTGAGCTTGGCTGACGTCAAGGCATTACGTTGAAAAACTAGGAACAAGCGTAGTCTGGACAGTCACCAGAACTACCCCAACGGAAGCACTTGCCGCTTTCAGAACACGAGTGAGTGCTTAGGTTTGAGTAATCTTTGTGATGAATTGGAAAATTGAGCTTGGCTGACTACGGCATTACGTTAATAAAACTAGGAACAAGCGTAGTCTCGAGAGTCACCAGAACTACCCCAACAAGAAGCACTTACTGCTTTCAGAACACGTCTGTGCTGATGTTTGGGTAATCCTGCTGACAAAGTAGCATACCGGGCATTGTTGAGGTCAGGACATTGAATCGAATAAACAATTCATGAATTGAGAAACTACGAAAAAGACAGGTTGTTGATTGAACTTATCTAGGGATCAGCAAGAACATCTCCGTTTTCACATATCAGGTTGATTATGTCTGTCTGACTGCCCCAGCAAGTAGCACTTTCTATTGTCAAATACAAGCCAGTGCTCAAGTTGGGTCAATGAAACTGACTTGGTAGGGAAAGACTTTAGTTTTGTGAACTTTGCAAACCTATGAATGGATCATTTTCACCTTACCAAACGCCTTCCCTCTTCTTACGGTGGAGAAGTTGTGCAAATGCATTGACAACAACTTTAAATAGAGATTTGCCATTGAAACTCAACCCCGCCCCCATGAATACTTACTCAATGGGTAATTTGGCCAACAGGAATGTATTGCAACCCCGCCCCTTGTAATGAAAAGGCTATATTGTTTGTCAATTCATGAGATCCTGATCAGCGGGAAGAGTTGTCTGTTGAAAACTTCACAGCCGAGACCAACGGTAAAGGACGCAATTTGGAAAGAAAAACATTGGCCTTCCTTTAGACGAAATCAAAATGAATATTTTTCAAATGTGTCAGGAATATAAAATAAGCCAAATGCAGCATGGCGTCACTAGAACTACCCCAACTGAAGCACTTACAGCTTTCTGAACACGAGTGAGTGCTTCGGTTTGAGTAATCTTAGTGATGAATTGGCCTATTTAATCTGGCTGAGGTTCGGGCATTGCGTTGAAAAACCAGGAACAAGCGTAGTCTGGAGAGTCACCAGAACTACCCCAACGGAAGCACTTGCCGCTTTCAGAACACGAGTGAGTGCTTAGGTTTGAGTAATCTTCGTGATGAATTGGAAAATTGAGCTTGGCTGACGTCAAGGCATTACGTTGAAAAACTAGGAACAAGCGTAGTCTGGACAGTCACCAGAACTACCCCAACGGAAGCACTTGCCGCTTTCAGAACACGAGTGAGTGCTTAGGTTTGAGTAATCTTTGTGATGAATTGGAAAATTGAGCTTGGCTGACTACGGCATTACGTTAATAAAACTAGGAACAAGCGTAGTCTCGAGAGTCACCAGAACTACCCCAACAAGAAGCACTTACTGCTTTCAGAACACGTCTGTGCTGATGTTTGGGTAATCCTGCTGACAAAGTAGCATACCGGGCATTGTTGAGGTCAGGACATTGAATCGAATAAACAATTCATGAATTGAGAAACTACGAAAAAGACAGGTTGTTGATTGAACTTATCTAGGATCAGCAAGAACATCTCCGTTTTCACATATCAGGTTGATTATGTCTGTCTGACTGCCCCAGCAAGTAGCACTTTCTATTGTCAAATACAAGCCAGTGCTCAAGTTGGGTCAATGAAACTGACTTGGTAGGGAAAGACTTTAGTTTTGTGAACTTTGCAAACCTATGAATGGATCATTTTCACCTTACCAAACGCCTTCCCTCTTCTTACGGTGGAGAAGTTGTGCAAATGCATTGACAACAACTTTAAATAGAGATTTGCCATTGAAACTCAACCCCGCCCCATGAATATATACTCAATGGGTAATTTGGCCAACAGGAATGTATTGCAACCTCCGCCCCCTTGTAATGAAAAGGCTATATTGTTTGTCAATTCATGATATCCTGATCAACGGGAAGAGTTGTCTGCTGAAAACTTCACAGCCGAGACCAACGGTAAAGGACGCAATTTGGAAAGAAAAACATTGGCCTTCCTTTAGACGAAATCAAAATGAATATTTTTCAAATGTGTCAGGAATATAAAATAAGCCAAATGCAGCATGGCGTCACTAGAACTACCCCAACTGAAGCACTTACAGCTTTCTGAACACGAGTGAGTGCTTCGGTTTGAGTAATCTTAGTGATGAATTGGCCTATTTAATCTGGCTGAGGTTCGGGCATTGCGTTGAAAAACCAGGAACAAGCGTAGTCTGGAGAGTCACCAGAACTACCCCAACGGAAGCACTTGCCGCTTTCAGAACACGAGTGAGTGCTTAGGTTTGAGTAATCTTTGTGATGAATTGGAAAATTGAGCTTGGCTGACTACGACATTACGTTAATAAAACTAGGAACAAGCGTAGTCTCGAGAGTCACCAGAACTACCCCAACAAGAAGCACTTACTGCTTTCAGAACACGTCTGTGCTGATGTTTGGGTAATCCTGCTGACAAAGTAGCATACCGGGCATTGTTGAGGTCAGGACATTGAATCGAATAAACAATTCATGAATTGAGAAACTACGAAAAAGACAGGTTGTTGATTGAACTTATCTAGGGATCAGCAAGAACATCTCCGTTTTCACATATCAGGTTGATTATGTCTGTCTGACTGCCCCAGCAAGTAGCACTTTCTATTGTCAAATACAAGCCAGTGCTCAAGTTGGGTCAATGAAACTGACTTGGTAGGGAAAGACTTTAGTTTTGTGAACTTTGCAAACCTATGAATGGATCATTTTCACCTTACCAAACGCCTTCCCTCTTCTTACGGTGGAGAAGTTGTGCAAATGCATTGACAACAACTTTAAATAGAGATTTGCCATTGAAACTCAACCCCGCCCCATGAATACTTACTCAATGGGTAATTTGGCCAACAGGAATGTATTGCAACCCCGCCCCTTGTAATGAAAAGGCTATATTGTTTGTCAATTCATGAGATCCTGATCAACGGGAACAGCTGTTTGTTGAAAACTTCACAGCCGAGACCAACGGTAAAGGACGCAATTTGGAAAGAAAAACATTGGCCTTCCTTTAGACGAAATCAAAATGAATATTTTTCAAATGTGTCAGGAATATAAAATAAGCCAAATGCAGCATGGCGTCACTAGAACTACCCCAACTGAAGCACTTACAGCTTTCTGAACACGAGTGAGTGCTTCGGTTTGAGTAATCTTAGTGATGAATTGGCCTATTTAATCTGGCTGAGGTTCGGGCATTGCGTTGAAAAACCAGGAACAAGCGTAGTCTGGAGAGTCACCAGAACTACCCCAACGGAAGCACTTGCCGCTTTCAGAACACGAGTGAGTGCTTAGGTTTGAGTAATCTTCGTGATGAATTGGAAAATTGAGCTTGGCTGACGTCAAGGCATTACGTTGAAAAACTAGGAACAAGCGTAGTCTGGACAGTCACCAGAACTACCCCAACGGAAGCACTTGCCGCTTTCAGAACACGAGTGAGTGCTTAGGTTTGAGTAATCTTTGTGATGAATTGGAAAATTGAGCTTGGCTGACTACGGCATTACGTTAATAAAACTAGGAACAAGCGTAGTCTCGAGAGTCACCAGAACTACCCCAACAAGAAGCACTTACTGCTTTCAGAACACGTCTGTGCTGATGTTTGGGTAATCCTGCTGACAAAGTAGCATACCGGGCATTGTTGAGGTCAGGACATTGAATCGAATAAACAATTCATGAATTGAGAAACTACGAAAAAGACAGGTTGTTGATTGAACTTATCTAGGGATCAGCAAGAACATCTCCGTTTTCACATATCAGGTTGATTATGTCTGTCTGACTGCCCCAGCAAGTAGCACTTTCTATTGTCAAATACAAGCCAGTGCTCAAGTTGGGTCAATGAAACTGACTTGGTAGGGAAAGACTTTAGTTTTGTGAACTTTGCAAACCTATGAATGGATCATTTTCACCTTACCAAACGCCTTCCCTCTTCTTACGGTGGAGAAGTTGTGCAAATGCATTGACAACAACTTTAAATAGAGATTTGCCATTGAAACTCAACCCCGCCCCCATGAATACTTACTCAATGGGTAATTTGGCCAACAGGAATGTATTGCAACCCCCGCCCCCTTGTAATGAAAAGGCTATATTGTTTGTCAATTCATGATCTCCTGATCAACGGGAAGAGTTGTCTGTTGAAAACTTCACAGCCGAGACCAACGGTAAAGGACGCAATTTGGAAAGAAAAACATTGGCCTTCCCTTTAGACGAAATCAAAATGAATATTTTTCAAATGTGTCAGGAATATAAAATAAGCCAAATGCAGCATGGCGTCACTAGAACTACCCCAACTGAAGCACTTACAGCTTTCTGAACACGAGTGAGTGCTTCGGTTTGAGTAATCTTAGTGATGAATTGGCCTATTTAATCTGGCTGAGGTTCGGGCATTGCGTTGAAAAACCAGGAACAAGCGTAGTCTGGAGAGTCACCAGAACTACCCCAACGGAAGCACTTGCCGCTTTCAGAACACGAGTGAGTGCTTAGGTTTGAGTAATCTTTGTGATGAATTGGAAAATTGAGCTTGGCTGACGTCAAGGCATTACGTTGAAAAACTAGGAACAAGCGTAGTCTGGACAGTCACCAGAACTACCCCAACGGAAGCACTTGCCGCTTTCAGAACACGAGTGAGTGCTTAGGTTTGAGTAATCTTTGTGATGAATTGGAAAATTGAGCTTGGCTGACGTCAAGGCATTACGTTGAAAAACTAGGAACAAGCGTAGTCTGGACAGTCATTACGTTGAAAACTAGGAACAAGCGTAGTCTGGACAGTCACCAGAACTACCCCAACGGAAGCACTTGCCGCTTTCAGAACACGAGTGAGTGCTTAGGTTTGAGTAATCTTTGTGATGAATTGGAAAATTGAGCTTGGCTGACGTCAAGGCATTACGTTGAAAAACTAGGAACAAGCGTAGTCTGGACAGTCACCAGAACTACCCCAACGGAAGCACTTGCCGCTTTCAGAACACGAGTGAGTGCTTAGGTTTGAGTAATCTTTGTGATGAATTGGAAAATTGAGCTTGGCTGACTACGGCATTACGTTAATAAAACTAGGAACAAGCGTAGTCTCGAGAGTCACCAGAACTACCCCAACAAGAAGCACTTACTGCTTTCAGAACACGTCTGTGCTGATGTTTGGGTAATCCTGCTGACAAAGTAGCATACCGGGCATTGTTGAGGTCAGGACATTGAATCGAATAAACAATTCATGAATTGAGAAACTACGAAAAAGACAGGTTGTTGATTGAACTTATCTAGGGATCAGCAAGAACATCTCCGTTTTCACATATCAGGTTGATTATGTCTGTCTGACTGCCCCAGCAAGTAGCACTTTCTATTGTCAAATACAAGCCAGTGCTCAAGTTGGGTCAATGAAACTGACTTGGTAGGGAAAGACTTTAGTTTTGTGAACTTTGCAAACCTATGAATGGATCATTTTCACCTTACCAAACGCCTTCCCTCTTCTTACGGTGGAGAAGTTGTGCAAATGCATTGACAACAACTTTAAATAGAGATTTGCCATTGAAACTCAACCCCGCCCCATGAATACTTACTCAATGGGTAATTTGGCCAACAGGAATGTATTGCAACCCCGCCCCTTGTAATGAAAAGGCTATATTGTTTGTCAATTCATGATCTCCTGATCAACGGGAAGAGTTGTCTGTTGAAAACTTCACAGCCGAGACCAACGGTAAAGGACGCAATTTGGAAAGAAAAACATTGGCCTTCCCTTTAGACGAAATCAAAATGAATATTTTTCAAATGTGTCAGGAATATAAAATAAGCCAAATGCAGCATGGCGTCACTAGAACTACCCCAACTGAAGCACTTACAGCTTTCTGAACACGAGTGAGTGCTTCGGTTTGAGTAATCTTAGTGATGAATTGGCCTATTTAATCTGGCTGAGGTTCGGGCATTGCGTTGAAAAACCAGGAACAAGCGTAGTCTGGAGAGTCACCAGAACTACCCCAACGGAAGCACTTGCCGCTTTCAGAACACGAGTGAGTGCTTAGGTTTGAGTAATCTTCGTGATGAATTGGAAAATTGAGCTTGGCTGACGTCAAGGCATTACGTTGAAAAACTAGGAACAAGCGTAGTCTGGACAGTCACCAGAACTACCCCAACGGAAGCACTTGCCGCTTTCAGAACACGAGTGAGTGCTTAGGTTTGAGTAATCTTTGTGATGAATTGGAAAATTGAGCTTGGCTGACTACGGCATTACGTTAATAAAACTAGGAACAAGCGTAGTCTCGAGAGTCACCAGAACTACCCCAACAAGAAGCACTTACTGCTTTCAGAACACGTCTGTGCTGATGTTTGGGTAATCCTGCTGACAAAGTAGCATACCGGGCATTGTTGAGGTCAGGACATTGAATCGAATAAACAATTCATGAATTGAGAAACTACGAAAAAGACAGGTTGTTGATTGAACTTATCTAGGGATCAGCAAGAACATCTCCGTTTTCACATATCAGGTTGATTATGTCTGTCTGACTGCCCCAGCAAGTAGCACTTTCTATTGTCAAATACAAGCCAGTGCTCAAGTTGGGTCAATGAAACTGACTTGGTAGGGAAAGACTTTAGTTTTGTGAACTTTGCAAACCTATGAATGGATCATTTTCACCTTACCAAACGCCTTCCCTCTTCTTACGGTGGAGAAGTTGTGCAAATGCATTGACAACAACTTTAAATAGAGATTTGCCATTGAAACTCAACCCCGCCCCATGAATACTTACTCAATGGGTAATTTGGCCAACAGGAATGTATTGCAACCCCCGCCCCCTTGTAATGAAAAGGCTATATTGTTTGTCAATTCATGATCTCCTGATCAACGGGAAGAGTTGTCTGTTGAAAACTTCACAGCCGAGACCAACGGTAAAGGACGCAATTTGGAAAGAAAAACATTGGCCTTCCCTTTAGACGAAATCAAAATGAATATTTTTCAAATGTGTCAGGAATATAAAATAAGCCAAATGCAGCATGGCGTCACTAGAACTACCCCAACTGAAGCACTTACAGCTTTCTGAACACGAGTGAGTGCTTCGGTTTGAGTAATCTTAGTGATGAATTGGCCTATTTAATCTGGCTGAGGTTCGGGCATTGCGTTGAAAAACCAGGAACAAGCGTAGTCTGGAGAGTCACCAGAACTACCCCAACGGAAGCACTTGCCGCTTTCAGAACACGAGTGAGTGCTTAGGTTTGAGTAATCTTCGTGATGAATTGGAAAATTGAGCTTGGCTGACGTCAAGGCATTACGTTGAAAAACTAGGAACAAGCGTAGTCTGGACAGTCACCAGAACTACCCCAACGGAAGCACTTGCCGCTTTCAGAACACGAGTGAGTGCTTAGGTTTGAGTAATCTTTGTGATGAATTGGAAAATTGAGCTTGGCTGACTACGGCATTACGTTAATAAAACTAGGAACAAGCGTAGTCTCGAGAGTCACCAGAACTACCCCAACAAGAAGCACTTACTGCTTTCAGAACACGTCTGTGCTGATGTTTGGGTAATCCTGCTGACAAAGTAGCATACCGGGCATTGTTGAGGTCAGGACATTGAATCGAATAAACAATTCATGAATTGAGAAACTACGAAAAAGACAGGTTGTTGATTGAACTTATCTAGGGATCAGCAAGAACATCTCCGTTTTCACATATCAGGTTGATTATGTCTGTCTGACTGCCCCAGCAAGTAGCACTTTCTATTGTCAAATACAAGCCAGTGCTCAAGTTGGGTCAATGAAACTGACTTGGTAGGGAAAGACTTTAGTTTTGTGAACTTTGCAAACCTATGAATGGATCATTTTCACCTTACCAAACGCCTTCCCTCTTCTTACGGTGGAGAAGTTGTGCAAATGCATTGACAACAACTTTAAATAGAGATTTGCCATTGAAACTCAACCCCGCCCCATGAATACTTACTCAATGGGTAATTTGGCCAACAGGAATGTATTGCAACCCCCGCCCCCTTGTAATGAAAAGGCTATATTGTTTGTCAATTCATGATCTCCTGATCAACAGGAAGAGTTGTCTGTTGAAAACTTCACAGCCGAGACCAACGGTAAAGGACGCAATTTGGAAAGAAAAACATTGGCCTTCCCTTTAGACGAAATCAAAATGAATATTTTTCAAATGTGTCAGGAATATAAAATAAGCCAAATGCAGCATGGCGTCACTAGAACTACCCCAACTGAAGCACTTACAGCTTTCTGAACACGAGTGAGTGCTTCGGTTTGAGTAATCTTAGTGATGAATTGGCCTATTTAATCTGGCTGAGGTTCGGGCATTGCGTTGAAAAACCAGGAACAAGCGTAGTCTGGAGAGTCACCAGAACTACCCCAACGGAAGCACTTGCCGCTTTCAGAACACGAGTGAGTGCTTAGGTTTGAGTAATCTTCGTGATGAATTGGAAAATTGAGCTTGGCTGACGTCAAGGCATTACGTTGAAAAACTAGGAACAAGCGTAGTCTGGACAGTCACCAGAACTACCCCAACGGAAGCACTTGCCGCTTTCAGAACACGAGTGAGTGCTTAGGTTTGAGTAATCTTTGTGATGAATTGGAAAATTGAGCTTGGCTGACTACGGCATTACGTTAATAAAACTAGGAACAAGCGTAGTCTCGAGAGTCACCAGAACTACCCCAACAAGAAGCACTTACTGCTTTCAGAACACGTCTGTGCTGATGTTTGGGTAATCCTGCTGACAAAGTAGCATACCGGGCATTGTTGAGGTCAGGACATTGAATCGAATAAACAATTCATGAATTGAGAAACTACGAAAAAGACAGGTTGTTGATTGAACTTATCTAGGGATCAGCAAGAACATCTCCGTTTTCACATATCAGGTTGATTATGTCTGTCTGACTGCCCCAGCAAGTAGCACTTTCTATTGTCAAATACAAGCCAGTGCTCAAGTTGGGTCAATGAAACTGACTTGGTAGGGAAAGACTTTAGTTTTGTGAACTTTGCAAACCTATGAATGGATCATTTTCACCTTACCAAACGCCTTCCCTCTTCTTACGGTGGAGAAGTTGTGCAAATGCATTGACAACAACTTTAAATAGAGATTTGCCATTGAAACTCAACCCCGCCCCCATGAATACTTACTCAATGGGTAATTTGGCCAACAGGAATGTATTGCAACCCCCGCCCCCTTGTAATGAAAAGGCTATATTGTTTGTCAATTCATGATCTCCTGATCAACGGGAAGAGTTGTCTGTTGAAAACTTCACAGCCGAGACCAACGGTAAAGGACGCAATTTGGAAAGAAAAACATTGGCCTTCCCTTTAGACGAAATCAAATGGAATATTTTTCAAATGTGTCAGGAATATAAAATAAGCCAAATGCAGCATGGCGTCACTAGAACTACCCCAACTGAAGCACTTACAGCTTTCTGAACACGAGTGAGTGCTTCGGTTTGAGTAATCTTAGTGATGAATTGGCCTATTTAATCTGGCTGAGGTTCGGGCATTGCGTTGAAAAACCAGGAACAAGCGTAGTCTGGAGAGTCACCAGAACTACCCCAACGGAAGCACTTGCCGCTTTCAGAACACGAGTGAGTGCTTAGGTTTGAGTAATCTTTGTGATGAATTGGAAAATTGAGCTTGGCTGACGTCAAGGCATTACGTAACTAGGAACAAGCGTAGTCTGGACAGTCACCAGAACTACCCCAACGGAAGCACTTGCCGCTTTCAGAACACGAGTGAGTGCTTAGGTTTGAGTAATCTTTGTGATGAATTGGAAAATTGAGCTTGGCTGACGTCAAGGCATTACGTTGAAAAACTAGGAACAAGCGTAGTCTGGACAGTCACCAGAACTACCCCAACGGAAGCACTTGCCGCTTTCAGAACACGAGTGAGTGCTTAGGTTTGAGTAATCTTTGTGATGAATTGGAAAATTGAGCTTGGCTGACGTCAAGGCATTACGTTGAAAAACTAGGAACAAGCGTAGTCTGGACAGTCACCAGAACTACCCCAACGGAAGCACTTGCCGCTTTCAGAACACGAGTGAGTGCTTAGGTTTGAGTAATCTTTGTGATGAATTGGAAAATTGAGCTTGGCTGACTACGTAATTACGTTAATAAAACTAGGAACAAGCGTAGTCTCGAGAGTCACCAGAACTACCCCAACAAGAAGCACTTACTGCTTTCAGAACACGTCTGTGCTGATGTTTGGGTAATCCTGCTGACAAAGTAGCATACCGGGCATTGTTGAGGTCAGGACATTGAATCGAATAAACAATTCATGAATTGAGAAACTACGAAAAAGACAGGTTGTTGATTGAACTTATCTAGGGATCAGCAAGAACATCTCCGTTTTCACATATCAGGTTGATTATGTCTGTCTGACTGCCCCAGCAAGTAGCACTTTCTATTGTCAAATACAAGCCAGTGCTCAAGTTGGGTCAATGAAACTGACTTGGTAGGGAAAGACTTTAGTTTTGTGAACTTTGCAAACCTATGAATGGATCATTTTCACCTTACCAAACGCCTTCCCTCTTCTTACGGTGGAGAAGTTGTGCAAATGCATTGACAACAACTTTAAATAGAGATTTGCCATTGAAACTCAACCCCGCCCCCATGAATACTTACTCAATGGGTAATTTGGCCAACAGGAATGTATTGCAACCCCCGCCCCCTTGTAATGAAAAGGCTATATTGTTTGTCAATTCATGATCTCCTGATCAACGGGAAGAGTTGTCTGTTGAAAACTTCACAGCCGAGACCAACGGTAAAGGACGCAATTTGGAAAGAAAAACATTGGCCTTCCCTTTAGACGAAATCAAATGGAATATTTTTCAAATGTGTCAGGAATATAAAATAAGCCAAATGCAGCATGGCGTCACTAGAACTACCCCAACTGAAGCACTTACAGCTTTCTGAACACGAGTGAGTGCTTCGGTTTGAGTAATCTTAGTGATGAATTGGCCTATTTAATCTGGCTGAGGTTCGGGCATTGCGTTGAAAAACCAGGAACAAGCGTAGTCTGGAGAGTCACCAGAACTACCCCAACGGAAGCACTTGCCGCTTTCAGAACACGAGTGAGTGCTTAGGTTTGAGTAATCTTCGTGATGAATTGGAAAATTGAGCTTGGCTGACGTCAAGGCATTACGTTGAAAAACTAGGAACAAGCGTAGTCTGGAGAGTCACCAGAACTACCCCAACGGAAGCACTTGCCGCTTTCAGAACACGAGTGAGTGCTTAGGTTTGAGTAATCTTTGTGATGAATTGGAAAATTGAGCTTGGCTGACTACGGCATTACGTTAATAAAACTAGGAACAAGCGTAGTCTCGAGAGTCACCAGAACTACCCCAACAAGAAGCACTTACTGCTTTCAGAACACGTCTGTGCTGATGTTTGGGTAATCCTGCTGACAAAGTAGCATACCGGGCATTGTTGAGGTCAGGACATTGAATCGAATAAACAATTCATGAATTGAGAAACTACGAAAAAGACAGGTTGTTGATTGAACTTATCTAGGGATCAGCAAGAACATCTCCGTTTTCACATATCAGGTTGATTATGTCTGTCTGACTGCCCCAGCAAGTAGCACTTTCTATTGTCAAATACAAGCCAGTGCTCAAGTTGGGTCAATGAAACTGACTTGGTAGGGAAAGACTTTAGTTTTGTGAACTTTGCAAACCTATGAATGGATCATTTTCACCTTACCAAACGCCTTCCCTCTTCTTACGGTGGAGAAGTTGTGCAAATGCATTGACAACAACTTTAAATAGAGATTTGCCATTGAAACTCAACCCCGCCCCATGAATACTTACTCAATGGGTAATTTGGCCAACAGGAATGTATTGCAACCCCCGCCCCCTTGTAATGAAAAGGCTATATTGTTTGTCAATTCATGATCTCCTGATCAACAGGAAGAGTTGTCTGTTGAAAACTTCACAGCCGAGACCAACGGTAAAGGACGCAATTTGGAAAGAAAAACATTGGCCTTCCCTTTAGACGAAATCAAAATGAATATTTTTCAAATGTGTCAGGAATATAAAATAAGCCAAATGCAGCATGGCGTCACTAGAACTACCCCAACTGAAGCACTTACAGCTTTCTGAACACGAGTGAGTGCTTCGGTTTGAGTAATCTTAGTGATGAATTGGCCTATTTAATCTGGCTGAGGTTCGGGCATTGCGTTGAAAAACCAGGAACAAGCGTAGTCTGGAGAGTCACCAGAACTACCCCAACGGAAGCACTTGCCGCTTTCAGAACACGAGTGAGTGCTTAGGTTTGAGTAATCTTCGTGATGAATTGGAAAATTGAGCTTGGCTGACGTCAAGGCATTACGTTGAAAAACTAGGAACAAGCGTAGTCTGGACAGTCACCAGAACTACCCCAACGGAAGCACTTGCCGCTTTCAGAACACGAGTGAGTGCTTAGGTTTGAGTAATCTTTGTGATGAATTGGAAAATTGAGCTTGGCTGACTACGGCATTACGTTAATAAAACTAGGAACAAGCGTAGTCTCGAGAGTCACCAGAACTACCCCAACAAGAAGCACTTACTGCTTTCAGAACACGTCTGTGCTGATGTTTGGGTAATCCTGCTGACAAAGTAGCATACCGGGCATTGTTGAGGTCAGGACATTGAATCGAATAAACAATTCATGAATTGAGAAACTACGAAAAAGACAGGTTGTTGATTGAACTTATCTAGGGATCAGCAAGAACATCTCCGTTTTCACATATCAGGTTGATTATGTCTGTCTGACTGCCCCAGCAAGTAGCACTTTCTATTGTCAAATACAAGCCAGTGCTCAAGTTGGGTCAATGAAACTGACTTGGTAGGGAAAGACTTTAGTTTTGTGAACTTTGCAAACCTATGAATGGATCATTTTCACCTTACCAAACGCCTTCCCTCTTCTTACGGTGGAGAAGTTGTGCAAATGCATTGACAACAACTTTAAATAGAGATTTGCCATTGAAACTCAACCCCGCCCCATGAATACTTACTCAATGGGTAATTTGGCCAACAGGAATGTATTGCAACCCCCGCCCCCTTGTAATGAAAAGGCTATATTGTTTGTCAATTCATGATCTCCTGATCAATGGGAAGAGTTGTCTGTTGAAAACTTCACAGCCGAGACCAACGGTAAAGGACGCAATTTGGAAAGAAAAACATTGGCCTTCCCTTTAGACGAAATCAAATGGAATATTTTTCAAATGTGTCAGGAATATAAAATAAGCCAAATGCAGCATGGCGTCACTAGAACTACCCCAACTGAAGCACTTACAGCTTTCTGAACACGAGTGAGTGCTTCGGTTTGAGTAATCTTAGTGATGAATTGGCCTATTTAATCTGGCTGAGGTTCGGGCATTGCGTTGAAAAACCAGGAACAAGCGTAGTCTGGAGAGTCACCAGAACTACCCCAACGGAAGCACTTGCCGCTTTCAGAACACGAGTGAGTGCTTAGGTTTGAGTAATCTTAGTGATGAATTGGCCTATTTAATCTGTCTGAGGTTCGGGCATTGCGTTGAAAAACCAGGAACAAGCGTAGTCTGGAGAGTCACCAGAACTACTCCCAACGGAAGCACTTGCCGCTTTCAGAACACGAGTGAGTGCTTAGGTTTGAGTAATCTTAGTGATGAATTGGCCTATTTAATCTGTCTGAGGTTCGGGCATTGCGTTGAAAAACCAGGAACAAGCGTAGTCTGGAGAGTCACCAGAACTACCCCAACGGAAGCACTTGCCGCTTTCAGAACACGAGTGAGTGCTTAGGTTTGAGTAATCTTTGTGATGAATTGGAAAATTGAGCTTGGCTGACTACGGCATTACGTTAATAAAACTAGGAACAAGCGTAGTCTCGAGAGTCACCAGAACTACCCCAACAAGAAGCACTTACTGCTTTCAGAACACGTCTGTGCTGATGTTTGGGTAATCCTGCTGACAAAGTAGCATACCGGGCATTGTTGAGGTCAGGACATTGAATCGAATAAACAATTCATGAATTGAGAAACTACGAAAAAGACAGGTTGTTGATTGAACTTATCTAGGATCAGCAAGAACATCTCCGTTTTCACATATCAGGTTGATTATGTCTGTCTGACTGCCCCAGCAAGTAGCACTTTCTATTGTCAAATACAAGCCAGTGCTCAAGTTGGGTCAATGAAACTGACTTGGTAGGGAAAGACTTTAGTTTTGTGAACTTTGCAAACCTATGAATGGATCATTTTCACCTTACCAAACGCCTTCCCTCTTCTTACGGTGGAGAAGTTGTGCAAATGCATTGACAACAACTTTAAATAGAGATTTGCCATTGAAACTCAACCCCGCCCCCATGAATACTTACTCAATGGGTAATTTGGCCAACAGGAATGTATTGCAACCCCCGCCCCCTTGTAATGAAAAGGCTATATTGTTTGTCAATTCATGATCTCCTGATCAATGGGAAGAGTTGTCTGTTGAAAACTTCACAGCCGAGACCAACGGTAAAGGACGCAATTTGGAAAGAAAAACATTGGCCTTCCCTTTAGACGAAATCAAATGGAATATTTTTCAAATGTGTCAGGAATATAAAATAAGCCAAATGCAGCATGGCGTCACTAGAACTACCCCAACTGAAGCACTTACAGCTTTCTGAACACAAGTGAGTGCTTCGGTTTGAGTAATCTTAGTGATGAATTGGCCTATTTAATCTGGCTGAGGTTCGGGCATTGCGTTGAAAAACCAGGAACAAGCGTAGTCTGGAGAGTCACCAGAACTACCCCAACGGAAGCACTTGCCGCTTTCAGAACACGAGTGAGTGCTTAGGTTTGAGTAATCTTTGTGATGAATTGGAAAATTGAGCTGGGCTGACTACGGCATTACGTTAATAAAATTAGGAACAAGCGTAGTCTCGAGAGTCACCAGAACTACCCCAACAAGAAGCACTTACTGCTTTCAGAACACGTCTGTGCTGTTGTTTGGGTAATCCTGCTGACAAAGTAGCATACCGGGCATTGTTGAGGTCAGGACATTGAATCGAATAAACAATTCATGAATTGAGAAACTACGAAAAAGACAGGTTGTTGATTGAACTTATCTAGGGATCAGCAAGAACATCTCCGTTTTCACATATCAGGTTGATTATGTCTGTCTGACTGCCCCAGCAAGTAGCACTTTCTATTGTCAAATACAAGCCAGTGCTCAAGTTGGGTCAATGAAACTGACTTGGTAGGGAAAGACTTTAGTTTTGTGAACTTTGCAAACCTATGAATGGATCATTTTCACCTTACCAAACGCCTTCCCTCTTCTTACGGTGGAGAAGTTGTGCAAATGCATTGACAACAACTTTAAATAGAGATTTGCCATTGAAACTCAACCCCGCCCCCATGAATACTTACTCAATGGGTAATTTGGCCAACAGGAATGTATTGCAACCCCCGCCCCCTTGTAATGAAAAGGCTATATTGTTTGTCAATTCATGATCTCCTGATCAATGGGAAGAGTTGTCTGTTGAAAACTTCACAGCCGAGACCAACGGTAAAGGACGCAATTTGGAAAGAAAAACATTGGCCTTCCCTTTAGACGAAATCAAATGGAATATTTTTCAAATGTGTCAGGAATATAAAATAAGCCAAATGCAGCATGGCGTCACTAGAACTACCCCAACTGAAGCACTTACAGCTTTCTGAACACGAGTGAGTGCTTCGGTTTGAGTAATCTTAGTGATGAATTGGCCTATTTAATCTGGCTGAGGTTCGGGCATTGCGTTGAAAAACCAGGAACAAGCGTAGTCTGGAGAGTCACCAGAACTACCCCAACGGAAGCACTTGCCGCTTTCAGAACACGAGTGAGTGCTTAGGTTTGAGTAATCTTAGTGATGAATTGGCCTATTTAATCTGTCTGAGGTTCGGGCATTGCGTTGAAAAACCAGGAACAAGCGTAGTCTGGAGAGTCACCAGAACTAAACTACCCCAACGGAAGCACTTGCCGCTTTCAGAACACGAGTGAGTGCTTAGGTTTGAGTAATCTTCGTGATGAATTGGAAAATTGAGCTTGGCTGACTACGGCATTACGTTAATAAAACTAGGAACAAGCGTAGTCTCGAGAGTCACCAGAACTACCCCAACAAGAAGCACTTACTGCTTTCAGAACACGTCTGTGCTGATGTTTGGGTAATCCTGCTGACAAAGTAGCATACCGGGCATTGTTGAGGTCAGGACATTGAATCGAATAAACAATTCATGAATTGAGAAACTACGAAAAAGACAGGTTGTTGATTGAACTTATCTAGGGATCAGCAAGAACATCTCCGTTTTCACATATCAGGTTGATTATGTCTGTCTGACTGCCCCAGCAAGTAGCACTTTCTATTGTCAAATACAAGCCAGTGCTCAAGTTGGGTCAATGAAACTGACTTGGTAGGGAAAGACTTTAGTTTTGTGAACTTTGCAAACCTATGAATGGATCATTTTCACCTTACCAAACGCCTTCCCTCTTCTTACGGTGGAGAAGTTGTGCAAATGCATTGACAACAACTTTAAATAGAGATTTGCCATTGAAACTCAACCCCGCCCCATGAATACTTACTCAATGGGTAATTTGGCCAACAGGAATGTATTGCAACCCCCGCCCCCTTGTAATGAAAAGGCTATATTGTTTGTCAATTCATGATCTCCTGATCAATGGGAAGAGTTGTCTGTTGAAAACTTCACAGCCGAGACCAACGGTAAAGGACGCAATTTGGAAAGAAAAACATTGGCCTTCCCTTTAGACGAAATCAAATGGAATATTTTTCAAATGTGTCAGGAATATAAAATAAGCCAAATGCAGCATGGCGTCACTAGAACTACCCCAACTGAAGCACTTACAGCTTTCTGAACACGAGTGAGTGCTTCGGTTTGAGTAATCTTAGTGATGAATTGGCCTATTTAATCTGGCTGAGGTTCGGGCATTGCGTTGAAAAACCAGGAACAAGCGTAGTCTGGAGTCACCAGAACTACCCCAACGGAAGCACTTGCCGCTTTCAGAACACGAGTGAGTGCTTAGGTTTGAGTAATCTTAGTGATGAATTGGCCTATTTAATCTGTCTGAGGTTCGGGCATTGCGTTGAAAAACCAGGAACAAGCCCCAACGGAAGCACTTGCCGCTTTCAGAACACGAGTGAGTGCTTAGGTTTGAGTAATCTTCGTGATGAATTGGAAAATTGAGCTTGGCTGACGTCAAGGCATTACATTGAAAAACTAGGAACAAGCGTAGTCTGGACAGTCACCAGAACTACCCCAACGGAAGCACTTGCCGCTTTCAGAACACGAGTGAGTGCTTAGGTTTGAGTAATCTTTGTGATGAATTGGAAAATTGAGCTTGGCTGACTACGGCATTACGTTAATAAAACTAGGAACAAGCGTAGTCTCGAGAGTCACCAGAACTACCCCAACAAGAAGCACTTACTGCTTTCAGAACACGTCTGTGCTGATGTTTGGGTAATCCTGCTGACAAAGTAGCATACCGGGCATTGTTGAGGTCAGGACATTGAATCGAATAAACAATTCATGAATTGAGAAACTACGAAAAAGACAGGTTGTTGATTGAACTTATCTAGGATCAGCAAGAACATCTCCGTTTTCACATATCAGGTTGATTATGTCTGTCTGACTGCCCCAGCAAGTAGCACTTTCTATTGTCAAATACAAGCCAGTGCTCAAGTTGGGTCAATGAAACTGACTTGGTAGGGAAAGACTTTAGTTTTGTGAACTTTGCAAACCTATGAATGGATCATTTTCACCTTACCAAACGCCTTCCCTCTTCTTACGGTGGAGAAGTTGTGCAAATGCATTGACAACAACTTTAAATAGAGATTTGCCATTGAAACTCAACCCCGCCCCATGAATACTTACTCAATGGGTAATTTGGCCAACAGGAATGTATTGCAACCCCCGCCCCCTTGTAATGAAAAGGCTATATTGTTTGTCAATTCATGATCTCCTGATCAATGGGAAGAGTTGTCTGTTGAAAACTTCACAGCCGAGACCAACGGTAAAGGACGCAATTTGGAAAGAAAAACATTGGCCTTCCTTTAGACGAAATCAAATGGAATATTTTTCAAATGTGTCAGGAATATAAAATAAGCCAAATGCAGCATGGCGTCACTAGAACTACCCCAACTGAAGCACTTACAGCTTTCTGAACACGAGTGAGTGCTTCGGTTTGAGTAATCTTAGTGATGAATTGGCCTATTTAATCTGGCTGAGGTTCGGGCATTGCGTTGAAAAACCAGGAACAAGCGTAGTCTGGAGAGTCACCAGAACTACCCCAACGGAAGCACTTGCCGCTTTCAGAACACGAGTGAGTGCTTAGGTTTGAGTAATCTTTGTGATGAATTGGAAAATTGAGCTTGGCTGACTACGGCATTACGTTGAAAAACTAGGAACAAGCGTAGTCTGGACAGTCACCAGAACTACCCCAACGGAAGCACTTGCCGCTTTCAGAACACGAGTGAGTGCTTAGGTTTGAGTAATCTTTGTGATGAATTGGAAAATTGAGCTTGGCTGACTACGGCATTACGTTAATAAAACTAGGAACAAGCTCGAGAGTCACCAGAACTACCCCAACAAGAAGCACTTACTGCTTTCAGAACACGTCTGTGCTGATGTTTGGGTAATCCTGCTGACAAAGTAGCATACCGGGCATTGTTGAGGTCAGGACATTGAATCGAATAAACAATTCATGAATTGAGAAACTACGAAAAAGACAGGTTGTTGATTGAACTTATCTAGGATCAGCAAGAACATCTCCGTTTTCACATATCAGGTTGATTATGTCTGTCTGACTGCCCCAGCAAGTAGCACTTTCTATTGTCAAATACAAGCCAGTGCTCAAGTTGGGTCAATGAAACTGACTTGGTAGGGAAAGACTTTAGTTTTGTGAACTTTGCAAACCTATGAATGGATCATTTTCACCTTACCAAACGCCTTCCCTCTTCTTACGGTGGAGAAGTTGTGCAAATGCATTGACAACAACTTTAAATAGAGATTTGCCATTGAAACTCAACCCCGCCCCCATGAATACTTACTCAATGGGTAATTTGGCCAACAGGAATGTATTGCAACCCCCGCCCCCTTGTAATGAAAAGGCTATATTGTTTGTCAATTCATGATCTCCTGATCAACAGGAAGAGTTGTCTGTTGAAAACTTCACAGCCGAGACCAACGGTAAAGGACGCAATTTGGAAAGAAAAACATTGGCCTTCCCTTTAGACGAAATCAAAATGAATATTTTTCAAATGTGTCAGGAATATAAAATAAGCCAAATGCAGCATGGCGTCACTAGAACTACCCCAACTGAAGCACTTACAGCTTTCTGAACACGAGTGAGTGCTTCGGTTTGAGTAATCTTAGTGATGAATTGGCCTATTTAATCTGGCTGAGGTTCGGGCATTGCGTTGAAAAACCAGGAACAAGCGTAGTCTGGAGAGTCACCAGAACTACCCCAACGGAAGCACTTGCCGCTTTCAGAACACGAGTGAGTGCTTAGGTTTGAGTAATCTTAGTGATGAATTGGCCTATTTAATCTGGCTGAGGTCATGGCATTTCGTTGAAAAACCAGGAACAAGCGTAGTCTGGAGAGTCACCAGAACTACCCCAACGGAAGCACTTGCCGCTTTCAGAACACGAGTGAGTGCTTAGGTTTGAGTAATCTTTGTGATGAATTGGAAAATTGAGCTTGGCTGACTACGGCATTACGTTAATAAAACTAGGAACAAGCGTAGTCTCGAGAGTCACCAGAACTACCCCAACAAGAAGCACTTACTGCTTTCAGAACACGTCTGTGCTGATGTTTGGGTAATCCTGCTGACAAAGTAGCATACCGGGCATTGTTGAGGTCAGGACATTGAATCGAATAAACAATTCATGAATTGAGAAACTACGAAAAAGACAGGTTGTTGATTGAACTTATCTAGGATCAGCAAGAACATCTCCGTTTTCACATATCAGGTTGATTATGTCTGTCTGACTGCCCCAGCAAGTAGCACTTTCTATTGTCAAATACAAGCCAGTGCTCAAGTTGGGTCAATGAAACTGACTTGGTAGGGAAAGACTTTAGTTTTGTGAACTTTGCAAACCTATGAATGGATCATTTTCACCTTACCAAACGCCTTCCCTCTTCTTACGGTGGAGAAGTTGTGCAAATGCATTGACAACAACTTTAAATAGAGATTTGCCATTGAAACTCAACCCCGCCCCATGAATACTTACTCAATGGGTAATTTGGCCAACAGGAATGTATTGCAACCCCCGCCCCCTTGTAATGAAAAGGCTATATTGTTTGTCAATTCATGATCTCCTGATCAATGGGAAGAGTTGTCTGTTGAAAACTTCACAGCCGAGACCAACGGTAAAGGACGCAATTTGGAAAGAAAAACATTGGCCTTCCTTTAGACGAAATCAAATGGAATATTTTTCAAATGTGTCAGGAATATAAAATAAGCCAAATGCAGCATGGCGTCACTAGAACTACCCCAACTGAAGCACTTACAGCTTTCTGAACACAAGTGAGTGCTTCGGTTTGAGTAATCTTAGTGATGAATTGGCCTATTTAATCTGGCTGAGGTTCGGCATTGCGTTGAAAAACCAGGAACAAGCGTAGTCTGGAGAGTCACCAGAACTACCCCAACCACTTGCCGCTTTCAGAACAAGTGCTTAGGTTTGAGTCGTGATGAATTGGAGCTTGGCTGACGTCAAGGCATTACGTTGAAAAACTAGGAACAAGCGAACTACCAGAACCAACGGAAGCACTTGCCGCTTTCAGAACACGAGTGAGTGCTTAGGTTTGAGTAATCTTTGTGATGAATTGGAAAATTGAGCTGGGCTGACTACGGCATTACGTTAATAAAATTAGGAACAAGCGTAGTCTCGAGAGTCACCAGAACTACCCCAACAAGAAGCACTTACTGCTTTCAGAACACGTCTGTGCTGTTGTTTGGGTAATCCTGCTGACAAAGTAGCATACCGGGCATTGTTGAGGTCAGGACATTGAATCGAATAAACAATTCATGAATTGAGAAACTACGAAAAAGACAGGTTGTTGATTGAACTTATCTAGGGATCAGCAAGAACATCTCCGTTTTCACATATCAGGTTGATTATGTCTGTCTGACTGCCCCAGCAAGTAGCACTTTCTATTGTCAAATACAAGCCAGTGCTCAAGTTGGGTCAATGAAACTGACTTGGTAGGGAAAGACTTTAGTTTTGTGAACTTTGCAAACCTATGAATGGATCATTTTCACCTTACCAAACGCCTTCCTCTTCTTACGGTGGAGAAGTTGTGCAAATGCATTGACAACAACTTTAAATAGAGATTTGCCATTGAAACTCAACCCCGCCCCATGAATACTTACTCAATGGGTAATTTGGCCAACAGGAATGTATTGCAACCCCCGCCCCCTTGTAATGAAAAGGCTATATTGTTTGTCAATTCATGATCTCCTGATCAATGGGAAGAGTTGTCTGTTGAAAACTTCACAGCCGAGACCAACGGTAAAGGACGCAATTTGGAAAGAAAAACATTGGCCTTCCCTTTAGACGAAATCAAATGGAATATTTTTCAAATGTGTCAGGAATATAAAATAAGCCAAATGCAGCATGGCGTCACTAGAACTACCCCAACTGAAGCACTTACAGCTTTCTGAACACGAGTGAGTGCTTCGATTTGAGTAATCTTAGTGATGAATTGGCCTATTTAATCTGGCTGAGGTTCGGGCATTGCGTTGAAAAACCAGGAACAAGCGTAGTCTGGAGAGTCACCAGAACTACCCCAACGGAAGCACTTGCCGCTTTCAGAACACGAGTGAGTGCTTAGGTTTGAGTAATCTTAGTGATGAATTGGCCTATTTAATCTGTCTGAGGTTCGGGCATTGCGTTGAAAAACCAGGAACAAGCGTAGTCTGGAGAGTCACCAGAACTAAACTACCCCAACGGAAGCACTTGCCGCTTTCAGAACACGAGTGAGTGCTTAGGTTTGAGTAATCTTCGTGATGAATTGGAAAATTGAGCTTGGCTGACGTCAAGGCATTACATTGAAAAACTAGGAACAAGCGTAGTCTGGACAGTCACCAGAACTACCCCAACGGAAGCACTTGCCGCTTTCAGAACACGAGTGAGTGCTTAGGTTTGAGTAATCTTTGTGATGAATTGGAAAATTGAGCTTGGCTGACTACGGCATTACGTTAATAAAACTAGGAACAAGCGTAGTCTCGAGAGTCACCAGAACTACCCCAACAAGAAGCACTTACTGCTTTCAGAACACGTCTGTGCTGATGTTTGGGTAATCCTGCTGACAAAGTAGCATACCGGGCATTGTTGAGGTCAGGACATTGAATCGAATAAACAATTCATGAATTGAGAAACTACGAAAAAGACAGTTTGTTGATTGAACTTATCTAGGGATCAGCAAGAACATCTCCGTTTTCACATATCAGGTTGATTATGTCTGTCTGACTGCCCCAGCAAGTAGCACTTTCTATTGTCAAATACAAGCCAGTGCTCAAGTTGGGTCAATGAAACTGACTTGGTAGGGAAAGACTTTAGTTTTGTGAACTTTGCAAACCTATGAATGGATCATTTTCACCTTACCAAACGCCTTCCCTCTTCTTACGGTGGAGAAGTTGTGCAAATGCATTGACAACAACTTTAAATAGAGATTTGCCATTGAAACTCAACCCCGCCCCCATGAATACTTACTCAATGGGTAATTTGGCCAACAGGAATGTATTGCAACCCCCGCCCCCTTGTAATGAAAAGGCTATATTGTTTGTCAATTCATGATCTCCTGATCAACAGGAAGAGTTGTCTTTTGAAAACTTCACAGCCGAGACCAACGGTAAAGGACGCAATTTGGAAAGAAAAACATTGGCCTTCCCTTTAGACGAAATCAAAATGAATATTTTTCAAATGTGTCAGGAATATAAAATAAGCCAAATGCAGCATGGCGTCACTAGAACTACCCCAACTGAAGCACTTACAGCTTTCTGAACACGAGTGAGTGCTTCGGTTTGAGTAATCTTAGTGATGAATTGGCCTATTTAATCTGGCTGAGGTTCGGGCATTGCGTTGAAAAACCAGGAACAAGCGTAGTCTGGAGAGTCACCAGAACTACCCCAACGGAAGCACTTGCCGCTTTCAGAACACGAGTGAGTGCTTAGGTTTGAGTAATCTTCGTGATGAATTGGAAAATTGAGCTTGGCTGACGTCAAGGCATTACGTTGAAAAACTAGGAACAAGCGTAGTCTGGAGAGTCACCAGAACTACCCCAACGGAAGCACTTGCCGCTTTCAGAACACGAGTGAGTGCTTAGGTTTGAGTAATCTTTGTGATGAATTGGAAAATTGAGCTTGGCTGACTACGGCATTACGTTAATAAAACTAGGAACAAGCGTAGTCTCGAGAGTCACCAGAACTACCCCAACAAGAAGCACTTACTGCTTTCAGAACACGTCTGTGCTGATGTTTGGGTAATCCTGCTGACAAAGTAGCATACCGGGCATTGTTGAGGTCAGGACATTGAATCGAATAAACAATTCATGAATTGAGAAACTACGAAAAAGACAGTTTGTTGATTGAACTTATCTAGGGATCAGCAAGAACATCTCCGTTTTCACATATCAGGTTGATTATGTCTGTCTGACTGCCCCAGCAAGTAGCACTTTCTATTGTCAAATACAAGCCAGTGCTCAAGTTGGGTCAATGAAACTGACTTGGTAGGGAAAGACTTTAGTTTTGTGAACTTTGCAAACCTATGAATGGATCATTTTCACCTTACCAAACGCCTTCCCTCTTCTTACGGTGGAGAAGTTGTGCAAATGCATTGACAACAACTTTAAATAGAGATTTGCCATTGAAACTCAACCCCGCCCCCATGAATACTTACTCAATGGGTAATTTGGCCAACAGGAATGTATTGCAACCCCCGCCCCCTTGTAATGAAAAGGCTATATTGTTTGTCAATTCATGATCTCCTGATCAACGGGAAGAGTTGTCTGTTGAAAACTTCACAGCCGAGACCAACGGTAAAGGACGCAATTTGGAAAGAAAAACATTGGCCTTCCCTTTAGACGAAATCAAAATGAATATTTTTCAAATGTGTCAGGAATATAAAATAAGCCAAATGCAGCATGGCGTCACTAGAACTACCCCAACTGAAGCACTTACAGCTTTCTGAACACGAGTGAGTGCTTCGGTTTGAGTAATCTTAGTGATGAATTGGCCTATTTAATCTGGCTGAGGTTCGGGCATTGCGTTGAAAAACCAGGAACAAGCGTAGTCTGGAGAGTCACCAGAACTACCCCAACGGAAGCACTTGCCGCTTTCAGAACACGAGTGAGTGCTTAGGTTTGAGTAATCTTCGTGATGAATTGGAAAATTGAGCTTGGCTGACGTCAAGGCATTACGTTGAAAAACTAGGAACAAGCGTAGTCTGGACAGTCACCAGAACTACCCCAACGGAAGCACTTGCCGCTTTCAGAACACGAGTGAGTGCTTAGGTTTGAGTAATCTTTGTGATGAATTGGAAAATTTAGCTTGGCTGACTACGGCATTACGTTAATAAAACTAGGAACAAGCGTAGTCTCGAGAGTCACCAGAACTACCCCAACAAGAAGCACTTACTGCTTTCAGAACACGTCTGTGCTGATGTTTGGGTAATCCTGCTGACAAAGTAGCATACCGGGCATTGTTGAGGTCAGGACATTGAATCGAATAAACAATTCATGAATTGAGAAACTACGAAAAAGACAGGTTGTTGATTGAACTTATCTAGGATCAGCAAGAACATCTCCGTTTTCACATATCAGGTTGATTATGTCTGTCTGACTGCCCCAGCAAGTAGCACTTTCTATTGTCAAATACAAGCCAGTGCTCAAGTTGGGTCAATGAAACTGACTTGGTAGGGAAAGACTTTAGTTTTGTGAACTTTGCAAACCTATGAATGGATCATTTTCACCTTACCAAACGCCTTCCCTCTTCTTACGGTGGAGAAGTTGTGCAAATGCATTGACAACAACTTTAAATAGAGATTTGCCATTGAAACTCAACCCCGCCCCATGAATACTTACTCAATGGGTAATTTGGCCAACAGGAATGTATTGCAACCCCCGCCCCCTTGTAATGAAAAGGCTATATTGTTTGTCAATTCATGATCTCCTGATCAACGGGAAGAGTTGTCTGTTGAAAACTTCACAGCCGAGACCAACGGTAAAGGACGCAATTTGGAAAGAAAAACATTGGCCTTCCCTTTAGACGAAATCAAAATGAATATTTTTCAAATGTGTCAGGAATATAAAATAAGCCAAATGCAGCATGGCGTCACTAGAACTACCCCAACTGAAGCACTTACAGCTTTCTGAACACGAGTGAGTGCTTCGGTTTGAGTAATCTTAGTGATGAATTGGCCTATTTAATCTGGCTGAGGTTCGGGCATTGCGTTGATAAACCAGGAACAAGCGTAGTCTGGAGAGTCACCAGAACTACCCCAACGGAAGCACTTGCCGCTTTCAGAACACGAGTGAGTGCTTAGGTTTGAGTAATCTTAGTGATGAATTGGCCTATTTAATCTGTCTGAGGTTCGGGCATTGCGTTGAAAAACCAGGAACAAGCGTAGTCTGGAGAGTCACCAGAACTACCCCAACGGAAGCACTTGCCGCTTTCAGAACACGAGTGAGTGCTTAGGTTTGAGTAATCTTCGTGATGAATTGGAAAATTGAGCTTGGCTGACGTCAAGGCATTACGTTGAAAAACTAGGAACAAGCGTAGTCTGGACAGTCACCAGAACTACCCCAACGGAAGCACTTGCCGCTTTCAGAACACGAGTGAGTGCTTAGGTTTGAGTAATCTTTGTGATGAATTGGAAAATTGAGCTTGGCTGACTACGGCATTACGTTAATAAAACTAGGAACAAGCGTAGTCTCGAGAGTCACCAGAACTACCCCAACAAGAAGCACTTACTGCTTTCAGAACACATCTGTGCTGATGTTTGGGTAATCCTGCTGACAAAGTAGCATACCGGGCATTGTTGAGGTCAGGACATTGAATCGAATAAACAATTCATGAATTGAGAAACTACGAAAAAGACAGGTTGTTGATTGAACTTATCTAGGGATCAGCAAGAACATCTCCGTTTTCACATTTCAGGTTGATTATGTCTGTCTGACTGCCCCAGCAAGTAGCACTTTCTATTGTCAAATACAAGCCAGTGCTCAAGTTGGGTCAATGAAACTGACTTGGTAGGGAAAGACTTTAGTTTTGTGAACTTTGCAAACCTATGAATGGATCATTTTCACCTTACCAAACGCCTTCCCTCTTCTTACGGTGGAGAAGTTGTGCAAATGCATTGACAACAACTTTAAATAGAGATTTGCCATTGAAACTCAACCCCGCCCCCATGAATACTTACTCAATGGGTAATTTGGCCAACAGGAATGTATTGCAACCCCCGCACCCTTGTAATGAATAGGCTCAATTGGTTGTCAATTCATGAGATCCTGACCAGCGGGAACAGCTGTTTGTTGAAAACTTCACAGCCGAGACCAACGGTAAAGGACGCAATTTGGAAAGAAAAACATTGGCCTTCCCTTTAGACGAAATCAAAATGAATTTTTTTCAAATGTGTCAGGAATATAAAATAAGCCAAATGCAGCATGGCGTCACTAGAACTACCCCAACTGAAGCACTTACAGCTTTCAGAACACAAGTGAGTGCTTAGGTTTGAGTAATCTTCGTGATGAATTGGAAAATTGAGCTTGGCTGACGTCAAGGCATTACGGTGAAAAACTAGGAACAAGCGTAGTCTGGACAGTCACCAGAACTACCCCAACGGAAGCACTTGCCGCTTTCAGAACACGAGTGAGTGCTTAGGTTTGAGTAATCTTCGTGATGATTTGGAAAATTGAGCTCAGCTGACGTCAAGGCATTAAGTTGAAAAACTAGGAACAAGCGTAGTCTGGACAGTCACCAGAACTACCCCAACAAGAAGCACTTACTGCTTTCAGAACACGTCTGTGCTGATGTTTGGGTAATCCTGCTGACAAAGTAGCATACCGGGCATTGTTGAGGTCAGGACATTGAATCGAATAAACAATTCATGAATTGAGAAACTACGAAAAAGACAGGTTGTTGATTGAACTTATCTAGGGATCAGACAGAACATCTCCGTTTTCACATATCAGGTTGATTATGTCTGTCTGACTGCCCCAGCAAGTAGCACTTTCTATTGTCAAATACAAGCCAGTGCTCAAGTTGGGTCAATGAAACTGACTTGGTAGGGAAGGACTTTAGTTTTGTGAACTTTGCAAACCTATGAATGGATCATTTTCACCTTACCAAACGCCTTCCCTCTTCTTACGATCCTGACCAGCGGGAACAGCTGTTTGTTGAAAACTTCACAGCTGAGACCAACGGTAAAGGACGCAATTTGGAAAGAAAAACATTGGCCTTCCCTTTAGACGAAATCAAAATGAATATTTTTCAAATGTGGCAGGAATATAAAATAAGCCAAATGCAGCATGGCGTCACTAGAACTACCCCAACTGAAGCACTTACAGCTTTGTGAACACGAGTGAGTGCTTCGGTTTGAGTAATCTTAGTGATGAATTGGCCTATTTAATCTGGCTGAGGTTCGCGCATTGCGTTGAAAAACCAGGAATAATCTTGCTACAAATTAGCATATTTGGATTAGACTGCACCTCTGTAGCCAAACGTGTGTTTTCGACTAACGCTTCTACATCGTGACGTGCTGCCGTCTGTTGCATTCCGCTCAATCGCCAGCAGCCCGAAGACTTCCGTGTCGCCATGTTTCCTAGCAACAACCAGAAGCGTTTACAGGTATTTTACAAAAAAAGTCGCAATCTAGTTCTGGGTCGTTACCCGAAAGGAAACAATAGCGTGATCGCCAATCACACTTACGCAGTAACACAAAAACGATTTGCGCAACATACGCATACAATGTTAGACATAAACATACGCCGAGGTGGTCAACCTCTGCAGGAAGGCAGCACTTCCTTACCGTTTATGCTGAGCAAGAAACGGTATCTAATGAGCCGATGCTCTCACAGATGCGCTTGGGCTCTGTGTCCCGTGGGAATCGAACTTCCCCCGTACCGCTAACGGTACTCGAACTAGCCTACTCCGTTTTCGGCATTAACTCGTCTAATTCCGTCAATCAGTGGAGATAACCGACTACGCAACGGTTACTCCACCACGCCGACTGACCTTATTTTTTCCGACAATCGTCC
This sequence comes from Hippocampus mohnikei, assembly GCA_026261675.1. Taxonomy (NCBI): domain Eukaryota; kingdom Metazoa; phylum Chordata; class Actinopteri; order Syngnathiformes; family Syngnathidae; genus Hippocampus; species Hippocampus mohnikei. The sequence continues at coordinate 47,230 of JAKGUB010000807.1, forward strand.
CGATGCCGAGCTGATCCCAGGTCCGCTGGATGATGGCGCTTGCTCATTCCCCACAGCGTCTGGTGCGCGGCTGGCTCCTCCAGGAAAAGTTTCCACGGGGTCTGGTTGGCTTTTGAGGAGCAAAACGCGCGATCAGCCACGGATCGTCCACCGGAGGAAATCGGAGAGTCCAACAAACAAGCTCAAATCCGTTCGAACAAGCGCATCATCCTGCCGACAATGCCAAGTATCTGTCAGAGATTTTTCTCGGACAAAGTTAAAGAAATGACTCGGCACACAGGGAAAATTGTCTTCAATGTCGACGGAAGCGGATCTCTGAGAGCGAACGCATTGATGTGCTAATTGTGGTGTGGACGTGAATGTCCAACACTCAGACTCAAGCGGTGACTGAGCTCAACCGCAATATGGATTTGGTTCTGGAGCGTCTCCATACAATCGTTAACAACATGGAGAAGTTGGAATTCGCGCTTGGAAAAGGATTTGGCTGATCGGCGCCAGTGAAGGGATACAGCCACGGACTCAAGGCCACCTGAAATTTTTGGCGGCCGTCCCAAAACAAAACAACGCTATCTGGACATTCTTTCCTGAAAGTACGCATGGAAGCTAGTGCCCCCACCACCACCCCCTCCTTCTTGGCCATGGACTGATAAGCCGGTACTGTCTCCATGAGCAGACCTTGACGAAGCAGCTGCGACCTGTCCTTATCATCACCGCCTTCATTGTTCCTTGGTTTTTCCCCGTGATGTGACCTGATCTGCTGTGTGCTGAATGGACTGGCAGCACGCCAGTCGGGCCGCGTCACGTTCCCCCCCACCCATCCATCCGCCCCCTCATTACATGTTATGTCTTGTTACTTGTTGTAACTGTCATGTGCTTTGATCTGCATAGTATTTTAGACTTAAATTATCCTTAGAAGAGGACAGTTTGAGCATGGGGGGCTTTTCCCTCTCCTTCCCTAGTGTTTACTTTCTCAACTAAGATCTCGGGGCTCTGTACATACGGTGAGTACCGACAGGCCCTACGCACTGTATCCCATGTTCGTCACTGTTTTTCATGTTTCTTGTGCAGAGCGTGCCTGTTACGTCCAAATTACCCCACGGGGATAAATAAACTTTCCTGAATCTGAATCTGAATACATACATTAATGCCGTGTTGTAGACTACGGGCGCTGTTTAAGGTAAAAGAAGTTGTAGTGCCGGAGTGGGACGTCGCCCCTGTTAGAGAAATTGGGCTGCTTCTGCGGAGGCATGGAGGAAGGCCTGAGCCATGGGGAGGAGTGCTGCAGACAGCCACCCCCAATATGGTGTTGAAAGCTTTACAAAAAATAGAGGCGAATGATAAAGCTCCGCTGACCGGAGTACAGCTGTTTAGTTAATTCCGTTTTTCACGGCCCTCTGAAAAGGGATCGGCGGTCAGCATGGAAGGACCACTCGCTCTGTACTTTTTGATAATTTATTGGAGCACTTTGCAGCAGAAGAAGTAGTAGTAGTTGTAACAGAAGCAGTATCAGAAGCAGTAGCAGAAGCAGGTAATAACCATTGGGCCATGCCGACGACAAAGCGAGTGTATTCACTAACTAAACAAAACGCGATGCTGCTTTTATACTTCGCGAGAACGGTCACCTGTCAGTGGCAGCCCCGCCCCTCTTAAAGCGCCAGGTGAATCCAACACCTCCCACTTAAGTTCCCGATGTCCCATCCAGGGAACTTACACCAACACACAATCAAAAGCCCCACTCAGTGACAACAGTGAACAATTCACAATTTACAATAGTTTTTTTTTGTTTTTGTTTTTTACTTTTTTCTTGACGAACTTTTGTCCAATGTTGCCTCCTGTTTTCGGAGCCCCGGAGTGAATCATGGCCCTCAGGCGGGTCAGTGGCTTTATGAAGTGTGGATGCTCATCTTCATGTATGTACTGTGTGCATTTTGTGTGGGCATGGTGGCAGCAATCCGCCTACACCAACCAGCCAAATAATCACTTAAAAGGGTCTTGACTGGAGCTGGAGTCTGGGTCACGGAGTTGCAGCTGGAGTCAAATCCTCTGCTGGGATCAGCACAACCAGCCTCCTTGCATCCCTTTGCAGGATGATGGTTGGTGGGAGTTGTTTATGTGCCCTGCCTTTTCTCTCACTGTTTATCATAGGGAGTCCGGCACAAACTTTGACGTCAACGTCCCTGACGATTCCATGCTTGGCGGGTCTTGTGGCTGTGACTCGGCCCAAGCGGAATTGTCCTCGGATAGCATTAGAGTCCGCGTCTCCTTCTTTGATATTTCTTCCTTTTGTATGCCACTTCTCACGGACAAAGAGATTAGGACCGGCCAGTTCATTCCATTTGGTCCAAAATCTGTCCACTAAATTGTGAATGTTCCTCAGCCTTCGCCAAGGGTGAGTGATAAGATCAAGTCCATCCGTGTCTCCTCTCACTGAGGACCGTCCGAGGATTAGAGAATTGGGAGTAATGTAGTTGATGGATTCCTCTTGTTCCTGGGTATGAGCGTCAATCGGGCGCTCGTTCGTCAGGTTGGCTGCCTGAAACAGTAGAGTTTGAAAATCACCCCAGGTGAGGTAGTCTGTTGCTCCTTTCAAACTCGTTAGGGCTCTTTTTACCAATTTCACGGCAGCCTCTGCTGCTCCATTTCGGTGGGGCGCATCAGCGGGGTGGAAGCTCCACGCCCAGTCCGTCCCGTTCTTAGAGGCGATGTCCTCAACAGATGACGTCTGAACACAGCGCAGGTGGTTTTGGAGCTCATTCAGGGCGGGTTTAGCCCCGATGAAATTTATCCCATTGTCGGACCATAGGTTGCGTGGATGGCCCTTTAGAGCGACAAAGCGGGAGTAAGCTAGCAGAAAACTTTCTGATGATTGGTCATCGCTTACATCAGCATGGACTGCCCTTGAAGCCATGCAGCAGAAGACGATTCCCCAGACTTTCCTCCTTACTCTCCCTTTGACTGCGTCTTTGACTTCATAGGAGCCAAATAGATCCAGGGTTATATACTCAAAAGGGCCTGCCCTTTGTGTGCGCTCCAACGGGAGGTCACTCATCACTTGCTGGCATACTCTTGCTCTTTGCTTTCGGCAGTGGATGCAGTAATTTATCACTCTTCTGACGACTCGACGGCCTTGTATGATCCAGGCTCTTTTCCAAGTGCCTAGGAGAGTTGCTGCGACCCCGTCGTGGTTGTCCTCATGAGCCTCTAGGGCATAGGTGTCAAACTCAGGTCCTGGAGGGCCAATACCCTGCATGTTTTCCAACTCTCCCTGTTGCAACACACCTGATTCAAATGATCAGATCATCAGCAAGCTCGGCGGAAGCCTGACATTGAACCTGTTCATTTGAATCAGGTGTGTTGCAACAGGGAAAGTTGGAAAACATGCAGGGCATTGGCCCTCCAGGACCTGAGTTTGACACCTATGCTCTAGGGCTAGCAATGTATGCTTAGGGATCAGAGGAATAACATTTGTGCCTTTGTTCCAGGACTGAATACGTCCTCCGCAGAGTAGGAGTCCTGTCCCCTCATCGGTCCGTACCACGAGTCGGTCAAGAGTCGAGTCCCGTATTTCAGCTCCATCCTGGGCTTCAAGGGCAAGGCATCGGAAAGCTTCTGCTCTCTCAATAGCTGTAAGACTGGGTTTAGGATTACTATTGACTGTGGTCTGGTAGCTATTTCCCAACCAAGCCTCCACCGCCCGACGTGTCCAAGCAACCGTCCCACACAGCTTCACGAGGGAGGTGAATCTCCCAGGCCCAATGAGATGCACAAGGGCCACGACTCGCATCCGTGGAATAAAAGGAGGTGGAGTGGTTCCCGGTCTACCAAGCTCAGGAGGCTTCATCATGTGCTTTTTCTTTTCCTGATGCCTTGTGGCCACAGCAGAGAAAGGGTGTCTTTGAAGCCTCAAGCTCTCGTCAGCGACCGGGGCAAAGACTTCACTTGCAGTCTTCACCGGCCATTCACTCTCAAGCCATTTGAGGAATTGAGGCCCGGTCTGCCACTCCGAGTCTTCGTCCAACTCCTCAGGGGTCGCTCCCCTTGTGAGGATATCGGCGATGTTAAAGCATCCTTCAACCCACTTCCAGGTGTCCACTGGACCGGCTTTCTGGATTTCTCCGATTCAGTTTGCGGAGAAGGTTTGGTATCCATAGCTGTCCTTTTGGATTGCACGAGGATCGTCTGGCTGTCTACTAAGTGTACCCAATGATCGAATGGGATGCGGCAGTGCCTCTCAAAATATTTCTTATCTATATTGGCTTATCGCCAATATTCACTCGGACGACTGCAAACGTTTCTATTTCGTTCTGGGGGTCATCCCTCCACAGAAATCGATGTAAGTGGACTTCTTTGTCCTTAAGCCAAATGGAGTTGTACATCTTTCGTACATCACCCAGGGCAGCATGTTGTCCACTTCGGAACCGTAAGAGAACTCCTCTTATTGGATTAAGTACATTGGGACCTTTGTAGAGAAGGTCATTCAGGCTCCAACCCTGAAACTCCTGGCTGCTGTTCCACACTATCCTGACAGGGGTTGAGGCAGAGTGGGGGTTTGGGGCGACCAAGTGGCTAATGTACCACTTTGGACCCTTCCAGGACTCCAGTTTTTCTTCTGAGAGTTTGACGGCTGCACCTCTTCTGACCATGTCGTGGATTTGCTCACCATACGCTGCTTTCCAGGCGGGCTCTCGTTCCAGCCTAGTTTCGGTTCTCCTGAAAGTAGCCTCCACAGCTCTGCGATTATCAGGGAGAGAGGCAGGGTTTCCTCGCCAGGGATACGCAGCGTCCCAGTGGGGTGACTGTGTTTGTCTGCTAGGACGTAGGTGAGGCAATTCTTGATTTTCTCCAACTCCCTTTCTTCTCTGAGAGTCATCTCCTTTCCTCCTGGGGAACACGTGCCACATTTCAGCCCCCGCATTGAGGATCGCATGCTGCCCCGATACTGTCCCACTTGAACCACTCCAGCACTTCCTTGTTAGCTATAGTGGTGTTGCTCATGACTTTTTCGGCCTTTGTCAACAGAAGGCTTTCTCAGTAGCCTCAGGAAGTACATCCTATGCTGGGCCCTTTTCAGGATGGAGATGGTGTTGACTTCCCACTTCATGTCCTGGGAGACTGTGATTCCCAGGAACTTGAAGGTCTCGACGGTTGACACAGGGCAGTTGGATAGTGTGAGGGGCAACTGTGGAGAAGGATGTTTCCTGAAGTCCACGATCATCTCTACAGTCTTGAGCGTGTTCAGCCCGAGGTTGTGTCGGCTGCACCAGAGCTCCAGCTGCTCCACTTGTTGTCGGTACGCAGACTCCTTCGCCGTCTTTGATGAGACCGATGACCGTGGTGTCGTCTGCGAACTTTATGAGTTTGACCAATTTAAAAGAAAGGTGATGTACAGAGTTGTAACAACTACTGGGGAATAAAGTTGATGAGCCATACGATGAAGGTTTGGGAAAGAGTAGTTGAAGCCAGGTTGAGACAGGAAGTGGAGATTTAGGAACAGCAGTATGGTTTCATGCCAAGGAAAAGCACCACAGATGCAATATTTGCCCTGAGGATGCTGATGGAGAAGTACAGGGAAGGTAGTAAGGAGCTGCACTGTGTATTTGTAGATTTTTTTTTCCCAAGATGGCGCCCGTGTAGGTAGCCGTCGGCAAGTGCTCTTCAAGAGCCTTGCTTTTTTTGTTCTTTTTTGTAGTTTTTGTCTTTTTTGTTTTGTCACATGTTTGTTGTTTCGTCGTGTGGACCTGATGTGGACTGTTTTCAGCGTTTTTTGGCCACGACATTCGTGAAAGGAGAAGAATCTGTGCTTGGTGGTGGTGCCTTCTCGGCAGCACGCCTGTACCAGCACAGATTTTGATTGGGAGGAATGTCGGCGCCATTGACTGTCGGTGCTGGACAGCCCCGGGGCGCTTGTGTTTTTTGCGCCTGTAATGGGCAGCATTTTTCACAGCCCCGTTTTGTTCAGTGGAGACGTCGGCGCTGTTGGACAGTCTGCGTTGGTGCGGCTGGATGGATAACTGCTGAAGTTGAGGATGAGGAGAGAGGAGCGTCGGCTTCTGGCCGATGCGTATTTGGAACCGCTTGGAATTGGAATGGATTTACATGGGACAGGAGAAGTGAACCAATCTCTTTTTCGTCATTGGATGCTACAGCTTCTTGTTGACTTTGAAACTTAGCTTGTAGCCGACGTGTGCACATTTTGAACATGACGTCGCTGATCCACTGGTGAAAGAACACTTTGATTCTCTCCTCTTTCATCTCAAACTGCTTTAACAACAAAGCGTATGTGGGAAAAGTGGTTAGGACTGCATGACTGTCCGTGTCTTATGTCATGTGTTGTGTTCATTATTTTACTTTTTGTTCATGTTTTATGTTGTGTGTTGTGTTTATTATTTTACTTTATGTTAACTGCTTTGTTAAGCGCTTTGTTACAGCTGCCGCTGTTGTGAAAGCGCTATATAAATCAGCATGTATTGTATTGTATTGTATTGTATTTAGAGAAGGCTTATGACAGGGTGCCAAGAGAGGAATTGTGGTTCTGTATGAGAAAGTCAGGGGTTGCAGAGAAGTACATTAGGTTGGTGCAGGACATGTATGAGAATAGTACAACAGTGGTGAGGTAGGACTGCATCAAGGAGCCCCTTCTTGTTTGCCTGGGTGATGGATTGATTGACAGATGAGGTCAGACAGGAGTCTCCCTGGACTATGATGTTTGCAGATGACATTGTGATCTGTAGTGAGAGTACCCAGCAGCTACAAGAAAACCTAGAAAAGTGGAGGTTTGCACTAGAGAGAAGAGGAATGAAGGTCAGTCGTAGTAAGACAGCGTACATGTGCATAAATGAAAGGGAGACCAGTGGAACGGTGAGGTTACAGGGAGCAGAGGTGGCTAAAGTACAGGAATTTAAGTACCTAGGATCAACAGTGCAGAGCAGTGGAGACTGTGGAATAGAAGTGAAGAATAGAGTGCAGGCAGAATGGAACAGCTGGAGAAAAGTGTCAGGAGTGATTTGTGATAGAAGAGTGTCAGCTAAGGTGAAGGCAAACGTTTACAGAACAGTTGTGAGACCAGCCATGATGTACGGCCTAGAGACACTAGCAATAGGCAAAAGACAGGAGGCAGAGTTAGAGGTGGCTGAGTTAAAGATGCTGAGATTCTCCTTAGGAGTGACAAGGATGGACAGGATCAGAAATGAGGTAATCAGAGGGACAACTCAGACACGAAAGTTTGGAGAGGCCAGACTGAGATGATTTGGATATGTACAGAGGAGGGACGGTGGATACATTGGTAGGTGAATGTTAGAGATGGAGCTACCAGGTAGGAGACAGAGAGGAAGGCCAAAGAGGAGATTCATGGATGTCGTGAGGGAAGACATGTAGGTAGTTGGAGTCAGAGTAGAGGATGCAGAGAACAGGGAAAGATGGAAATTAATGACTCGCTGTGGCAACCCCTGAAAAGGGACAAGCCGAAAGGAGAAGAAGAAGAAGACAGTGTGGGTAATAAACTCTACTAACATTAAAGGAAAAAGGGCTTTTGGTTATCCTATTTGGACATTTTCAGATCAGCCAACGGCTGTTCAGACACAAAATGCCCCTTTGGAAGACACATGCACACACTTAGCATTAGTAAAAACAAAAGTACATTGAACTGTCAAGTTTCCACCGATTCCGAGATGTGCCTGGTGGCACCGAGCATGGTGGGACACATTGCTGGGAGGGACCGGAACTTTGTTGGGAGTGGCCAATACCGCTGACAACGAAGTGACTCGGACGATGTTGTCTAACAGTGGGGCGTACTCATCACGAGCCATACACTAAGTAGGTCATTGGTTGCCTACGACCCTGGTTGGACAACTGGAGAACACCAACTTGTAGAAACACCAGTTCAAATGGGAAATGACACTGTGGAATGACACTTATGACGCACTGTGAGATATGTCGCAAATTGGTAATTGGACTGTATGTTCCATGCAAACTATGCATTCTATGGTGCAACGTGACAGTTTCCAACGGATGATGACAACAGGAAACTATCATGATTGGAGGACGGTGTGGAACATTTCTTCCTCACTGCGGCTGAAGGTGTTTCCTGATCGGACTGTCTGCAACAACACGATGTGTAACGGATATTACATTAACAAAACCTGGTAGTAGTATGCAAGTATAATGTTTTGCCTGTAATAACTACTAAGGGTTATTGGTTTTTACATATGGATGGAGAGTGGTTTGAAGTCAAGACTAATGATTTAAAAATGTGTGATGAGACTTATCAAGGGATGGCCTGTGTCTTGCAAACGGGACATGCTAACCCATGTCCAGCCGACTCAGAGGTCGCATTGTGTAATTGGACTCATGAGCCCCTCAGAGACATGTTATGGCAAGTCGGACCTCATGCTCTCTGCGTGGCCACTATGATGGCTCATCCGCCTTCGGCTCCTTTCGTTGGCTGTTTAAATGATGTGTACATCTGGCACTGGCAAAACCTGACGTATAGGTTGACAAATTATTCAGTAGCCCATCAATGGACTACTTTGCAGTGGGAGACGATGCAGTCCCCATGGCACCTATCTCTGGAGCGTTTCAAATGCGCATTGGAACGGTCCACAGAGTTGCAGAAATTGATTAATTCCCAGACGTCTAATGTTACCAGTCTCATGGTGTCCACATTGGTAGTCAAAGGGGAGCTTCAACATGTGGCTAAATTAATCCAACAATCATCGGCACATCATTGGTGGGATATTTTTTCGGGAATGTCAGTAACCGCCAGAACAACTCTAGTGCAACCCTTGATCACTCTTGTAGGCGTTATTATGTTGCTTACAGCATGTAATGTCGGTACATGTTTTTATGTTAGACGTATTCGGGTAGAGGTAGAACGAGCCATATTTAATCGACTAACATGAGGTTTACGTTTAGAGTCAGAGATGGACCATTTGGTCGAGAACATATTACACTAACACTGACACCCACACCAGGGTTGGATGAATATAGGTATGTTTATTGGGTTAATCGTTATCGTTTAATCATACATGATGGTCCACGACAAAGTTTATTTGATGAATTGTTTCATGACATAATGAATGAGGTCATGTATTTGTATGAAGATTCGATCATTGATTATGATCCAGAATATTACATAAATTGATGAATAACAAAAAACATCAAGAGTGGGATGAAGGGTGATGTTTTTGGTTTGTAGGCCAGAATATTACATAAATTGATGAATAACAAAAAACATCAAGAGTGGAATGAAGAGCAATAAGTATACAGTCAAACCTTGGTTTTCATCCATAATCCGTTCCAGAAGGCTGTTCGAAAACCGAAATTGTTCGAAAACCGAAACCACGCTCTTTTTTAAAAAAAGGTCTTTTTTCCTTTTTTAAAACTCTGCCTCAGATGAGAGCATTTGGACTCAGCATGGATCATCACAGTTGTCTTTTTTCCCATTTTTATCCCAATTAAAAGGACGATTAAGAGTAAGCTCAGGCACTTACTTTTTACTCATTTTTATTCTTTACTATTCAAAGAGGACTTTTCTCCATGCTGTGAAAATGCCTTCCGAGATTAGGGTACCACAATACTATTTCGGTAAGAAAACTAATAACCTTATTATGCCCTTGAGAGCGCAACTAACCGAAGGATTTAAATTCTATTTAATACAGTAAATATTCTCTAGTACGGACTCGTGTTTGCGCTGTCCAATTTGTCCTTATAACAGAAATTCCTTATTTGCGAAATGAGCATGGTACATGTCCTTTATGAACCTGCAAGTATGTTGACAAAATGCACGTGTAACAACACAATCAATAAAATACAAAAATATACTGTCCAAAATCTGTTTATATAACAAAAACTGCAATACAGGTATATCCCAAAAAAATCACAACAGTAAAATACGTACAGTATTTTAATGTTTATTTTTTTTTCTGTCTTGGGGAAAAAAAATTGTATTTTGGATTGTTTTGTTGGTTGCATCTTTGGTTTATGACAATGTTTGCCTGCGTGTCATACAGTTTTCTTGCTAGTTGCAAGTAACTTTACCGTTGATCACCGATGTCTGGTAATTCTTGTGCATACTGAAGGATTTTTGTTGCCATTTGCATTGCTTCCTTGCTGGATGGTGGCTTGTCATCAGGAGTTGAATCGATGCCTTGTTTTTTAAAGTTTCGTAGATTTGCGTCTTTCCGACTCCAAGTGTCTGCTGGATGTTTTTAACTTTGTGTCCAGCCTCTCTCAAACGGATGCATTTCACTCGCTCCGCTCCAATCATTACAGTTCTTCTACGTTTCGATGCCATGATCTACACGACGTAAGTGAATAAAGTTAAAATCTTTCGCAATTACAGTAAAACGCAAGCCAATAAAAAGTCACTTACACGTCTTCATTCCGAATCTGATGAATGAAAACGGCAAAGCGAACACGTTTCTTCGGTCGTGTCGAGTTGGTGTTGCTTTTAAGCTAGTGCCGCGTTCTACAGGACGTAAGGGAATAAAGTTAAAATCATTCACAATTACAATAAAACACATGGCTATAAAAACTCACTTACACGTCGTCGTTTAGAATCTGATGATCGAAAAACGCGGGGTGAAAACTTGTCTGAGCGTTGTGTCTTTTCCGTAGCATCGGGTGGGCGTTGTGTGTATTTAAGCTGCCGTGGCATTACGCCTCCATCTGGGTTACGGGTAGTGGAATTTCCGCTTACGCGAGTTCCGGTAACACGTAATACCGTAGTCAAAATGTTAATGCATAGGTTTTTATTCCGGGTGAAGGAAATTCCTTTTCATAAAATTCCGGAGATGGGAATATTTACTGTATTCTGGTCTTCAATAATTAGATTTTATTTCCGAGTTTCAATATACAGGAAAACAGGCGTATTAGGCACAACAACTCTAGGCTCATCAAGATAGACAATGATTTAATCGCATTTATTCATTTTATAACCTTTTTGTCATATTCTCTTTTTATTTTCACTTCATTCGGTTTATCATCCAATCATTTGGATTTTAAGCTACATCATCACTTCAATGATTTTGTGGTATTAATGATTACTGTGAATTCCTTGCGAGTCACGGGTGTACGGTTGATTAATGAATATTATCAGAATGATTGTCATTTTTATCTATTTTAATAAATCTTAGAAAATGTATTGACGTCCACCTCAGTCATTTCATGATTTGAATCATGGACCACTCAACCTCCAATGATGAACGAACGGAGGCGAACAAGCATTAACATCGGGAAGCGTTAACCATTATTCAACGCATTACTTAATATATTTTATTCCGGCGTGAGAAACGAACCAAAATGGTCCTCACAAGGACTATTGAACTTTTCCTGAGTGAGATTCCAATTGCAACAGAGGAAAAATGCGAAAGAGCTGCTGTAAAAACGAAACGTCCGTTATTACGTCTCCAAATCTGGAACGGTTACTATTTGGGAATTTCATAAGGATTCAGACCGGGTTGGTTTCGTAAAATTAAAGGCAGTGATAACTCAGCATCGGCTTGACGGAACCCCCGCGTCCCCGCGATTCCGCGTAGGCGTGGGCGAGGAGGCTCACTGGGGGTCCGGACCCCTTGGAGGAGAGTCGATTCAGATTGTACCCGATCCAATCAGGCCCTCTGACACCAGCTGTTTGGATGCACACTCTGCCAGGGATGTTGGCTCTCCTTCCCAGTGCGTTATGGTGAGAGTTTGATTGTACTTATTGCATTTAACCAACTTGTGATTGTATTGCTGTGCTGATTCTTTGTGGCGGAATAAATGACGCTCATATTCTAGCAAAGTTCAGTGTCTTGTGTTCATTTCTGTGTGTCCGGGTTACTTCCGGGGTTGAGTGAACGCTGGCGCGTCTGGCTGCCGCTGCACACCCGCAATTTCTTTTTTTTTAGCGTTTTTTTTACGGTTTACTCTCATCATGGGAGAAACCCTACACTCCTGTCGCAATTCGTTGTGGTTTTGAACCATTGGTTGTCGCGCGGTTGTCCTCGGTCGAGCTGTCGTGGCGTCCTGCCTGTTCGGCTGTCGGACGGGGCCCCGTGCCTTCTCCACCCCACTGCCTCCGTGGTGGGGGTCGATGGGACCTGTGTCTGGGCTATGTTGCTGTGGAATGTCCTGTCGCTCCTCCGTCTGCCGGAGGGGGGACTGCTGCGGGGCTCGGTGGTGGGGTTTCTTGGGCTCCGCTTCTGGTGATCGGGCTCCCCACCTGCGCTGCTTCCCGGGCGTCGCTCCTCGTCCTTCCCGGAGATGCATCCGCCATGGATCTCGTAGGGGCTTCCACCTCGATGGCTCCAGGGGCATCACCTCCTTTTGGTCGTCCTCCCGCCGGCCACGCAGAGACAACAGCAGAAAAGCGGCCGATCCACGGACCACGGCATGTTGGCCGGCCTGGCTAGGTCAACTATTTAAAATCACTATTTAAAAATTGCATATTCCATTTAAATTCATCTCTCCTTTTATTATTTATAATTTTATCTGTGGTTCTATTGTTCTTATTTTGGTTGATAAGTGTCCTTGAGTGTTTTGAAAGGCACTTATAAATGAAATGTATTATTATTATTATTATTATTATTATTATTATTATTATTATTATATTCTCAACGTTCCTGCTGGAGTAAATAACAAAATATTGGAGTAACAAAATATTGTGACAGTGTTCCAAAACACTTGGTTATTCGTGAAAAGACTTGAGTGGTGGATAAGACCAGCGCACAAATTCTACCTCGTGCTTTTCACCTTTCGCGGGGCGTTTCTGAACCGCGAAAAAAAACAATGACTACACAGTGATCAGAGGTTTTGTCCATGGCTGGAGTGCATCGGCAACGAGCACTCATTCAAGGCCCATGATTGGTTTCCGGAGCGACGTTGACCAATGACAGCATGAGTGGATGTTTCCGTGAGCTAATTGCCTGAACATCTTCGCAGCACCGCCCAGCTGGTACCCACATCTACAGTCAAACCTCGGTTTTCGTACTTAATCCGTTCCTGAAGACTGTTCGAAAACGGAAAACCGAAACCATGTTTCCCATTGGAATCAATGTAAAATTTTTAAATCCGTTCCAAGTCAAGAATACAACTTTTTTAAGCCACTTTTTTTTACCATTTCACACCATAAACTGTACAAATGTAATAGGAGAGCAGGTACTATGTAAAATACTGTACAAATAAACTGTGATATGTTTTATTTTAACATTAACATAGTAACAAAAAAATTGAAGGAACATCTCTCTCTCTCTCTCTCTCTCTCTCTCTCTCTCTCTCGCTCTCTATCTGTCGTGGGGCGTGCGCCTATCCCAGCTGTCATCAGGCAGTAGGCGGGGTACTTTGGCATCCCGAACTCCTTCGCCAACACAGACACTCCTGTCTGACCTCATCTGTCAATCAATCCATCACCCAGGCAAACAAGAAGGGGCTCCTTGATGCAGTCCTACCTCACCACTGTTGTACTATTCTCATACATGTCCTGCACCCACCTAATGTACTTCTCTGCAACCCCTGACTTTCTCATACAGAACCACAATTCCTCTCTTGGCACCCTGTCATAAGCCTTCTCTAAATCTACAAATACACAGCGCAGCTCCTTACTACCTTCCCTGTACTTCTCCATCAGCATCCTCAGGGCAAATATTGCATCTATGGTGCTTTTCCTTGGCATGAAACCATACTGCTGTTCCTAAATCTCCACTTCCTGTCTCAACCTGGCTTCAACTACTCTTTCCCAAACCTTCATCGTATGGCTCATCAACTTTATTCCCCAGTAGTTGTTACAACTCTGTACATCACCTTTCTTTTAAATTGGTCAAACTCATAAAGTTCGCAGACGACACCACGGTCATCGGTCTCATCAAAGACGGCGACGAGTCTGCGTACCGACAACAAGTGGAGCAGCTGGAGCTCTGGTGCAGCCGACACAACCTCGGGCTGAACACGCTCAAGACTGTAGAGATGATCGTGGACTTCAGGAAACATCCTTCTCCACAGTTGCCCCTCACACTATCCAACTGCGCTGTGTCAACCGTCGAGACCTTCAAGTTCCTGGGAATCACAGTCTCCCAGGACATGAAGTGGGAGGTCAACACCATCTCCATCCTGAAAAGGGCCCAGCAGAGGATGTACTTCCTGAGGCTGCTGAGGAAGCATGGCCTGCCACAGGAGGTGCTACGTCAGTTCTACACGGCAGTCATCGAATCAATCCTGTGTTCTTCCATCACGGTTTGGTTTGGGGCCGCCACAAAGAAGGACAAAATCCAATTTCAACGGACAATTAGGACGGCGGAAAAAATCACTCTTGAGGACTTGCACACTGCAAGAATTAAGACAACGGCACGGAAAATCCTCCTGGATCCCCCGCACCCTGCCCACCACCTTTTCCAACTACTCCCCTCAGGCAGGCGCTACCGATCCATGCGCACCAAATCCAGCAGACACTTGAACAGCTTCTTCCCTCTAGCCATTAACTCCCTAAACAGTCACTGACATAGTCACTCTTCTTGTACAACAAATATTGTTACTGGTCACTATAAAATGGTTCATTGATTTTCTGCACCAATTGTACAAACTGTAATAGTATTGTATTCTACCACTGATCACTTTAGCTCTGCTTGAAACTACGGTTCACTTACATTACGAAATGTCCTTCCATACCTATTTGTCATGTTCTTGTTTATTATGATACTAATGCAGCGTGTTACACTGGAGACAAATTTCTTGTGTGTTCTACATACTTGGCCAATAAAGATGATTCTGATTCTGATTCTGATCTGAAAAAGTACAGTGAAAGGTTTCGCTCCAGCATGGATGCCAGCGCTGGGCAAGCTTTTCTACATATCGAGGGCGTGAAGCCCAGCGACTCGGGAGTCTTCTAATGTGCCCTGCGACTCAGGGGTTTCCGATTGCGCCTTGGAGCCCCCGCTGACACATCCACTGCCGTGCCTACACAAAAACACCTGCACCCATCTCATGTTGTCAGTGACATTGAGGGCATGGCCTCACAGGAATACGTGGATCGCACTGTGGCAGAGCTGCAACTCGTCGGTACTCGAGGATGCGATTGTCTCGTTTTTTTTGGGGGGGGGGGTTACCTGCTGTGGGCCTCATACCTTGTTTTCTCTTGAGTTTATTTAATCCAATACAACATATAAATTTTGCTTCCTCATTTCTCTGAAATTATGTTAACAATGCAGTTCAGACATCAATTAGGAGGCCGATTTTGGGCAAGCTACTTGGCAAATATTGCAGGCTTAGCTACAATAAAATGATGAAAGTAGCTAAACTACTATTCACCTGCCACGCATGGTTTTGGAATGTGGGAGGAACCAGAGTACCTAGAGAAAACCTAAGAAGACCATGCAAGAACTCAACACAGGGAGGCTGGAGCTGGGATCGAACCCATGACCTCTGCACTGTGAGGCTAGCACACTACCATCTGGACCACCCGGCCGCCCGTGGACAAAATATTGCAAATTCAGTGATAGAATATATTCAAGTGTAGCGAGCCTCAAGTCGTTATTTTGTGCATGTTCAATACATTCGCTCTTAATTAGTCTAATGAATGTTTGACATATTTTGTTCTATTTCACAGTTGTCGAAGTCCGGTCCTCGAGGGCTGGTGTCCTACATGTTTTCCATCCCCGCCCCTGCTGCAACACACCATATTCAAATTATCAGGATCACTATCAGGCTCCGATAGAGCTTGCTGATGAGACGAACATCCATCCACGCTCACACTCACACCTACGGACAATTTAGAATGCTCAATCAGCCTGCCATGCATGTCTTTGGAATGTGGGAGGAAACCGGAGCACCCGGAGAAACCCCACGCAAGCCCGGGGAGAACATGCAAACTCCACAGCCACACAGGGAGGCCGGAGGCTGGAATTGAACCTCTGCACTGTGAAGCCGACGTGCTAACCACTGGACTACCGGGCCGCCCTCCTGTGATTTTATTTCTGTGAAGACATCGCTGATGCCAAACATACATAGGCCCATTGGATTTGCAAATTAGTGCAAATTGTTCATTCATCATGTTTTATTATGTCTGTAGTGTGCATGATTTACGTCAGGCAGTTGTTTTTCTTTTTCAGAATTGCCACGGGCTGACATTAGGGGTGTTCACACGGCAACATTTACTCTGGTGCTACGCTGGTGCTGCCCCAGTCGAGCGTTCACACGTGCAAAGTTACACCGGTGTAGCCCCTGAAAACAGCTTAAACTGGAGCAAATTTAACCCTGCTCAGGGAGGTGGTTTAAAAATTTGATCCAGAGAAATGCTTGTTTGCAGGGGGAGTAGCCTCACTACGCATGAGAGGAGTTGATTATGTACGACTAGAATGCGTTGCTTTCGTGCTCTGTTGTACTTCCGTCATCTTTCCTTTTGTAGGAGACT
The DNA here is from genome assembly GCA_026261675.1 of Hippocampus mohnikei. Lineage (NCBI taxonomy): Eukaryota > Metazoa > Chordata > Actinopteri > Syngnathiformes > Syngnathidae > Hippocampus > Hippocampus mohnikei. The sequence continues at coordinate 63,608 of JAKGUB010000807.1, forward strand.
GGACTGTCTCGGAGTTGTTTGTGTAGTTTGTTCCTCTGTTGTGTGTTCACAACCTCCCTATAGAATTTATTTTGTGATTGCCTCTCTTGATTTTCTGATTGGCGCTTTATATGTTTTCTCTTCTGAGTGTCATTGAAGTCATCGTTGATTTCCGTTTTCAGGGGTGGTCATTGAATGCCTCTCGAGCAGAAGGCACAGAGACCGAGAAGGGGAAGGACGTGCCTGTACAGCAGTTGCTGATGTTTTAAAAAGAACCAACACGACAGATCTTTCTTTTCTATCGTTTTGCACCGCTGCAGAAACTGCCGTGTGAACGCAAGTGGGGCTGCATCGGGGTTAAGACGCTCAGTGGCTTTGTATGTGTGAACGCTCCACAAAATAAGCTATATCGCAACAAAATACATCGGTGCAGCACTGGAGCAAATATGTGCCGTGTGAACACCCCTAATATGATAAAAAACAACAAAAAAAACAAAGTGGCAGCACCAATCTTCCGTTCTCTTGGCATGAAAGACAATTTTGAGGTATTGAGTAGATTTGTGCATACTTCATTGTACTCACGACGAATGATACTCTTTATATCCGATCAACTGACCGCATCAGATAAAGTAAAAATAGCAAAATGAGAGGAAAGCGTGCAAAGTAAAAGGCAGCTTGGGGCATGGCCTCATGTGATCAGGGAGGAGCTTCAGTCACGCACTGACATCTTGAGTTCAGAAAACGAAGCAGAGTTGACAGAAATTTCTTCAGCATGTTGCTGTCAGCATGGTTGCTGTTCATGACTACAGTGGCCGTTGAGTGTTTGCTTGGCGAGGCAAAGAGTCACTCAACCGAATGCTGAAACTGCTTTTGTCTCATCCTTAAGGCACCAGCGGCAAGCTGGTGGAGGTCACGACTGAAGTGTTGGGATCAAAAGGCAGTCAGGTGACACTGTCATACGTTTACCCCGATAAGGCTACAAGTGGTGATTATTTTTTCTGGTACAAACAACTTCCAGGACAAGCGCCACACTGCCTGCTTTCCCACTTAGGAAATGGCAAACCATTTAAGGGCAAGCTGGGAATGTCGGTCAGCATGACAAGTGACAGGGAGCAAGTAATTCATTCATTCATCTTCCGAACCGCTCGATCCTCACTAGGGTCGCGGGGGGTGCTGGAGCCTATCCCCGCTGTCTCCGGGCAGTAGGGCTGAATCGGTTGCCAGCCAATCGCAGGACACACACAGACGAACAACCATCCGCGCTCACACTCACACCTAGGGACAATTTAGAGTGCTAAATCAGCCTGCTATGCATGTCTTTGGAATGTGGGAGGAAACCGGAGCACCCGGAGAAATCCCACACAAGCCCAGGGAGAACATGCAAACTCCACAGAGGGAGGCCGGAGCTGGAATCTAACCCGGAACCTCTGCACTGTGAATCCAACGTGCTAACCACTGGACTACCGGGCCACCCGACAGGGAGCAAGTGCACCTGTAAATGGAGGATGTGTCACTTGAGCACTCGGCAGTCCACTACTGTGCTATGATGCCCACAGTCACACACTCGCCACATTCTCGTTACAAGAACATTTCCTGCTCCTGAACTCATCACACTCACCTCTAGTAGAGGAATGGCTTAACTAGATATACAAACCCCAATTCTAAAGTTTGGATGTTGTGCAAAATGTAACTGAAAAGAAATTATACTTTTTTGAAAGGCAGTGGTGCTGTGCTGGCTACTCTGGTGTGCTGAACGCGTCATGACACAGTTGATGGCGAGCGTCTTGGCGAAGATGAGGCGCAGGGCGAGGGTGGCGAGGGAGAGAAGGTTCACCTTCTCATCTGCCAGCGACATGCATATTTAACTCAGCCCGAAAGTGTCACGTTGCGCACAAAGCAGGAAAAAAGGACTGCTTTGTACGCAACAGAGCAACGTGAATAAGTGGATCCCCAGAGTAGCAGACACTGATCGGGCAATTGTCACAAAATAATATTTATTACAAACACAAAACTCCGCCTAATAAAAAACAGAAAACGCTGGTGAAAACGAGAACCAGGAAATAATGTAACGTGAAAAATAAAGTGCTTGCAAAAAACGGCAAGGAAAGGATAAGACACTATCTACTTAAAGTATGCGTTCTCAATAACCCTACTGGGATGACGACAAAGTCACAAAACAACGATCGTATTTGATTAATCCTACCGAGCATGGGCAATAGCAGTGGCACGGCATGCAATACTCCGGCAATGAGTAGACAGCCGGAGCGTCTAGATAAAGCAGGTGTAATCATTGACAAATAGGCAGCAGGTGTGTAGGTAGAAGAAATGAACGCCTGCCACCTGCTGCCCATTACGGAACATGACAGTACCCCCCCCCTCAACGGACGCCTCCCGGCGGCCCACCCGGCTTGGACGGGTGAGAAGCGTGGAAGTCCTGTAGAAGGGACGGATCCAGGATCCAGGAGCGGGGGACCCATTGCCGATCCTCCGGCCCGTAGCCCTCCCAGTCGACCAGATACTGGAACCCCTTACCCCTGCGCCGAGAGTCCAGGATGGCCCGCACAGTGTACACAGGGTCACCAAGGACGACCCGGGGAGGAGGAGGCGGGGTGGGCGAAGGAGCCAAGGGACTTGTTGCCACCGGCTTGATAAGGGAGACGTGGAACACGGGGTGAACCTTCATGGAGGCCGGCAACCGGAGCTTGACTGCGACTGGGCTGATGATGGATTCCACCACGAATGGTCCGGTGAAACGTGGTCCCAACTTGGCAGACGAGCCGGCCAAGCGCAGGTCCCTTGTAGCCAGCCACACCTCCTGACCCACCTCATAGGTCGGTGCAGGGCGCCGACGACGGTCCGCGATCTGCCGATTCCTGGATGCCGTGCGGGATAATGCGGCCCTGGTCTCCCTCCATACGTGATGGGCCCGCTTGAGATGGAACTGCACCGAAGGAACCTCGACCTGCCCCTCCTGGGACGGGAACAGTGGCGGTTGATACCCGTAGGCCGTCATGAAAGGAGAACGCCCCGTGGCCGAAGAGGCGAGGGTGTTGTGTGCATATTCCACCCACGGTAAGTGGTCGGCCCAGGACGAGGGACGGTGGAGACACACACAACGAAGGGCCGCCCCCAGATCCTGGTTAGCGCGCTCCGCCTGCCCATTGGACTATGGATGGTATCCTGATGACAGACTCGCCGTGGCCCCCAGCGACCGGCAGAACCGCTTCCACACTCTGGACACGAACTGGGGCCCCCGGTCGGAAACAATGTCCAGAGGAATGCCATGGAGACGGAAAACATGCTTGATGAGGAGGTTGGCGGTCTCCAACGCTGACGGCAACTTAGTCAGCGGGATGAAGAGGGCTGATTTAGAAAAACGGTCCACAATGGTGAGAATGACGGACCGCCCACGGGACGGAGGAAGGCCCGTGACAAAGTCTAGTGAGATGTGGGACCAGGGACGAGGAGGAATGGGTAGCGGTTGGAGCAACCCTGCCGGAGGCCGATGAGAGGCCTTACCGCAGGCGCAGGCGGAGCAGGCGTTGACGAAGTCCACGACATCCTTCCGTTGTTCTGGCCACCAGAACCGCTGGGAGATGAGATGCAGAGTCCGGGTCACCCCGGGATGGCAAGCCACCTTGGAGGCGTGTCCCCACTGCAACACCTCCGAACGCAGTGGTGGAGGTACAAACAGCTTCCCTGCGGGACACTCAGCCGGGACTTGGACCCCATCGTGAGCCTCCAGAATCCTCCGCTCGATCTCCCACCTCAATGCCCCCAGGATGCAATGGTCCGGAAGAATGGTTCCTGGCGGGCTGGCCCTTTCCACGGGATCGTGGAGACGGGAGAGGGCGTCAGGTTTGGTGTTCTTGGATCCGGGGCAATATGTGAGGGTGAAATTGAACCGAGTCAATAGAAGTGCCCACCGGGCCTGTCGAGAATTCAGTCTCTTAGCGGAGCGAATGTACTCCAGGTTCTTATGGTCTGTGAACACAGTGAATGGCTCCTTCGTCCCCTCGAGCCAGTGTCTCCATTCTTGTAGGGCTGCAACGACAGCCAGAAGTACTCGGTTCCCCACGTCGTAGTTCGATTCGGCAGTACTGACTCGACGGGAGAAAAAGGCGCAGGGGTGCAGCTTCTGGTCAACTGGAGAACGTTGAGACAAAACTGCCCCCACTCCTGAATCCGAGGCGTCCACCTCTACAACAAAAGGGTGGTCAGGATTAGGATGTTGCAGTACAGGTGGGTTAGTGAAAGCTCTTTTCAAGTCCGCGAATGCTGAATCAGCATCTGAGTCCCATTTGAAAGGGATCTTAATAGAAGTTAACCGAGTTAACGGAAGAGCCTTTTGGCTATAGTTACGAATGAACCTTCTATAAAAATTCGCAAACCCCAAGAACCGTTGTAATTCCTTACGGTTCGTAGGTGTTGGTCATTCCACCACCGCCTTAGTCTTAATGGGGTCGGCTTTCAGCTGACCCCGCTCGATGATAAATCCCAGGAAAGAAATGGTTTGTACATGGAACTCACACTTCTCTGCCTTGACGAAGAGCCTGTTCTCTAATAACCGTTGTAAAATGAGCCTGACATGCTGCTTGTGTTCCTGTAATGACCGGGAAAAAATCAAAATATCATCGAGATAAACAAAACAAAAAACGTTCAATAGGTCTCTCAACACGTCGTTGACCAGACTTTGGAACACCGCGGGAGCATTAGTCAAATCGAAAGGCATGACTAAATACTCAAAATGACCTAAGGGAGTCTTGAAAGCCATCTTCCATTCATCCCCTTCCCGCACTCGAACCAGATGGTATGCACTACGCAAGTCTAATTTTGAGAAAATGGTGGCCGATTGTAGGGGAGCGAAAGCGGAGTCTAACAACGGAAGTGGGTATTTATTCTTAATGTTGATGTCATTGAGCCCACGATAGTCAACACTTGGCCGCAACGACTTGTCCTTCTTCTCAACGAAGAAGAACCCCGCACCTAACGTGATCGTGACGGTCTGATAAGACCTGCAGCGAGTGAGCTATTAATATACTCCCTTAATGCCTCTTGTTCTGGATGAGACACCTGATAAAGCCGAGAGCATGGCAGCGGGGCGCCCACCTGCAAGTCGATGGCGCAGTCATACGGACGGTGAGGAGGCAAAGATCGGGCGCGATCCTTGCTTAAAAATATGTTGCAAATCGTGATAGCAAATAGGCACTCCGTCAAGGCAGATGACTTCAGGGACATCATTGCCAACACGCGCGCGCCCCCCTATGGCGGATCGCAAACAATGCTCGTAACAAAACGGGCTCCAGATCTCTATTGCCGGGCGCTCCCATGAAATCACTGGATTGTGTGTCTTGAGCCAGGGCAAACCGAGAATAACTGGAGCGGCTCGGGAATGCATCAGATAAAACCGTCTGTGTTCGACGTGATTCCCAGACAACCTGAGCTTTAGAGGTTCTGTGATCTGCGTCACCATCGCCAGAAGGCGCCCATCGAGATCGTGAACACGCTTCTTTTGGCTAGCTCCTTGATTAAACAGCCTAGCTCTGAGGCAATGTCCGTATCGAGAAAGCAATCATCGGACCCCGAGTCTATCAGAGCCCTGATCCGCCGCGCCCGAGACGCCCCGTAGATCTCTCCCTCTAGTTCAAGTCTCCTGGGGTGTCCCGGCCGAGAGTCGATCCTCCGAGGCTCTCGAGACTCGGCGCGGGGTCGCGACTCACAGTAATCGACAGGCGTAGGTGGTTGAGGTTCCGATGGGCAGGAAGCGGCTCGATGTCCCTGGAGGCCACAATTGGAGCAAGCCTGGTCATCGAACCGGCGCCGTCTCTCCCCCGGTCTGGAACCTCTGCCGCCCAGCTGCATCGGCTCCTCCCCGGTGGCAGCACTCCGGGCTCTGCGGTGGTCTCCGGAGCCAGCTGTACGAGTTGTCTCGCTGGATGCCCCTCGGTACGCCGTATGCCGGAACGGAAACCATCCACCTCCACGCTCCCGGCTCCTCTCTCTCAGGCGGTTGTCCAAGAGCAGGGAGAGATCAATTAACTCCTCCAAGTTGGTACTGTTGTCACGGGTAGCCAGTTCATCTTTGAGTAAGGTGTTCAATCCGCGACGAAACAAACCACACAGCGCCCGGTCGTCGTAGCCACTCTGGGCGGCCGAAATGCGAAACTCAATCAAATAGTCCGCCACGGATTGTTTTCCTTGGTGAAGCTCCAGTAATCGGCCTTCTGCCTCTCTTCCCCGAACGGGATGGTGGAAAACCCGACGAAACGCGGTCACGAAGCTTGGGAAGGAAGATCGGAGGTTCGGTTGTGCTTCGCTCACCGCAATTGCCCATGAAGCCGCCTGACCAGTCAATAGACTCATGACATACACAACCTTCGCATCATCGTTAACATAAACGGAAGGTTGCTGGTCAAAAACGAGCGAGCACTGGTGGAGGAAGTGCCCGCACTGACCATGCTCGCCTCCATAACGCGGAGGGTGTGGAAGCATCGGTTCCCTACTAAATGTAGTAGGGTGGACAGGTACCTCCGTGGTAATACGTTGGACCTCCGGGGTAGGTGCTCTCTGTCCTTCTAAATGTACTAAACGAGGCTCGTAATCATCTAACCTGTGAGCCAGCATGGTAACCGCGCCGCGGAGTTCCGAAATGGCCTGGCCCTGCTGACTCATAAGTTGCTTTTGACGGGACAGAGCGGACAAAACCTTCTCAATGTCTGCGGGATCCATGGTGGCCGGAGTATTCTGTCACGTTGCGCACAAAGCAGGAAAAAAGGACTGCTTCGTACGCAACAGAGCAACGTGAATAAGTGGATCCCCGAAGTAGCAGACACTGATCGGGCAATTGTCACAAAATAATATTTATTACAAACACAAAACTCCGCCTAATAAAAAACAGAAAACGCTGGTGAAAATGAGAACCAGGAAATAATGTAACGTGAAAAATAAAGCGCTTGCAAAAAACGGCAAGGAAAGGATAAGACACTATCTACTTAAAGTATGCGTTCTCAATAACCCTACTGGGATGACGACAAAGTCACAAAACAACCATCGTATTTGATTAATCCTACCGAGCATGGGCAATAGCAGTGGCACGGCATGCAATACTCCGGCAATGAGTAGACAGCCGGAGCGTCTAGATAAAGCAGGTGTAATTATTAACAAATGGGCAGCAGGTGTGTAGGTAGAAGAAATGAACGCCTGCCACCTGCTGCCCATTACGGAACATGACAGAAAGAGTGCGCCTTTCGCATGTTCAATACTAACCTGGCACCAACGCGTCCTGGCACTGCCCTTGTCCACTGTCACCTGTGGCGGCAAAACCAGAAGCAGACCTGAGGCGGTGACTTCATTAAGATGACTGGAGGCCTCGTTTGACCTTCCTCGCATGTGTTGTCATGTGCGACTGTTAGCAGTGCCACCTGGTAACAGTAACGAGTTGTCCGATATTCGCACAGGGTGAGACTCCTCAAACATGTGTCCTTTTCACAGCTTCTCAGTGGCATTGCGTTGATTAAGCCGGTGGCGAGACATGCCATCAGGTTGCTGGCCTCAACTTTGTAGAAGGATGGCTCAAAGTCCTCCCATAAAAGACCAACTAGATTCTCACATTACAGGGGAAGTTGTGTCAAACGTTTTCATGACAATAATGTGGAATATGACTGACGAATTGAAGCGGCTCCCCTCACTCCTTTTAAAAATCAAGGCAGTCAAAGGATTTCGTTAGAGCAGAAATTGACTAGCGGTGGTCCAGGTATGAGATTGGTGTGCATTTATACAGCTAAACTGCAAGCTCGACCCTTGCGAATGATATATGAGGCTGTGCGTGTGACCTGGGCAATTGGAGAGCACTTTTGCAACCCATCATCACAAACGACTTTTTTTTATTCTCTGTTTGATATTTATTTTTAGTTTAACATCGAAATGAAAATGGAAATAAAACAACAAAGTACATTTTAAGTGATGCTGTTTCAGTTAAGGTGTTTATTGTAGCTTCAAAGAAATTTGCTGGTTCCTGACATGTCTAATATTTACACCACTAATGCTTTCCAATAGCTTTCACATTAAGTGAATGACAGAGCTTGTGAAAGTTTCACACAAAGCATGTATACATGTAACAACCAAATCCCCAAATTTCATTTACTTGAGCCGCCAAATAGACTTTGCCATGTTACCACTCACCAGGGTCAACACTCAATCTGGTTCCACATCCAAACATCGACGACACATTCAGACAATGTGAGGCTCAAACAAAACCCCCCAAAATATGAATTAAAAAAAAAACTATGTAATTCTCTTCCCAAAAAAAGAGAATTACAGTGTCTCCATTCCTGTAGAGCTACCACTACAGCCAACAGTTCCCGGTTTCCCACATCATAGTTCGACTCAGCGGGACAAAGGCGACGAGAGAAGAAGGCGTAAGGGTGCAGTCTCTGGTCAACTGGGGAACGCTGAGACAAAACCGCTCCCCACTCCTGAATCAGAGGCGTCCACCTCTACGACAAAAGAAAAATCAGGGTTAGGATGTTGCAGTACAGGTGGGTTCGTAAAAGCTTTCTTTAACGGCATAAATGCCGAGTCGGCGTCTGAGTCCCACTTAAACGGAACCTTAATGGAGGTCAACCGGGTTAACGGAAGGGCCTTCTGACTATAATTGCGAATAAAACGTCTGTAAAAGTTAGCAAAACCCCAAAAACATTGCAGCTCTTCACGAGTGGTGGGTGTCGGCCATTCCACCACCACCTTAATCTTGACGGGGTCGGCTCTTAATTTACCCCTCTCTATGACAAATCCCAGGAATGATATAGTCTTGACATGAAATTCAAATTTTTCGGCCTTGACAAAAGTCTATTTTTTAACAGCCATTGTAATATGAGCCTGACGTGCTGTTTGTGTTCCTGTAGAGTCCGTTAGAAAATCAAAATGTCATCAAGATAAACAAAACAAAACACATTCAATAGGTCCCTCAGCAAGTCGTTGATGAGACTCTGAAACACCGCGGGGGCATTTGTCAAACCGAAAGGCATGACCAAATATTCAAAGTGGCCTAAGGGAGTCTTAAAAGCTGTCTTCCATTCATCCCCTTCCCGAATGTGAACCAGATGATACGCACTGCGTAAATCTAATTTTGAGAAGATGGTGGCCGATTGAAGGGGAGCAAATGCGGAATCTAACAGTGGAAGTGGATACTTGTTTTTAATGGTTATTTCATTGAGTCCTCGATAGTCCACGCACGGCTGCAATGACTTGTCCTTCTTTTCAATTAAAAAACCCCAGCACCTAACGGTGATCGTGATGGTCTGGTAAGACCGGCAGCGAGCGAGCTGTTGATGTATTCCCTCAGTGCCTCTTGTTCAGGATGAGAAACCTGATATAGCCGGGAGCTCGGCAGCGGGGCACCCGCCTGCAGGTCGATGGCACAGTCGTAAGGACGGTGCGGTGGCAAGGATTGGGCGCGGTCTTTACTAAAAACCTGTTGCAAATCATGATAGCAACCAGGTACTCCATCTAGACAAATGGTTTCAGGGGGCTCATTACGAGTACGCACGTGCCCCCCAACGGCGGACCACAAACAATGCTCGTAACAAAACGGGCTCCAAATCTCTATCGCAGGGCGATCCCACAAAATTACTGGGTTGTGAGTTTTAAGCCACGGTAAGCCGAGAATCAGTGGGACGGCTCGCGACTGCATCAAATAGAATCTCCTATGTTCAACATGATTGCCCGAGAGTTTGAGTTTAACGGGTCCCGTAACTTTCTTCACCACCGGCAAAAGACGGCCATCGAGATCATGAACCCGTTTTTCTTCGTTCAAGTCCTCGACAACCTATTTCAGTGGCTATGCTGGATCGATGAAGCCATCATCGGCCCCCGAATCTACCAAAGCCCGGATCGGCAGAACCTGACACGGCCCGTAAATCTCTCCCTCCAGTTCCAGTCTCTTAGAGAGGCATGAACGAGACTCGACTCCCCTCAGCTCCCGATGTTCGATGCGGGGTCGTAACTCACAGTCATCGAGAGGCGTAGGTGGTTTGGATGTCCTTGGGCAAGTGGCGACCCGATGCCCTTGTTGGCCGCAGTGGAAACAGGTCCGGTCCTGGATCTGACGCCATCTCTCGCCATCATACGCAGAAGCTGCATCCCTCCGTCTTACCTCCCTCTCTTCCCAAAAACCCAACCCCTCCGAAGAGGCTTCACTGTCGAGGAAAGACCTCATCAACCTGATCCGGTTGAGGTCCGGCCATCACCCCTCTCTCCGACGATGGCAACATCTGTTGGGGATGTGTGACGATGACCGATGCCGGTTATGCGGCGAGGTAGAAGAGTCGGCCGAACATCTTTGGCTACGCTGCCCGGCATTCCTGGTGGACCGAGACTCGACTCCCCTCAGCTCCCGATGTTCGATGCGGGGTCGTAACTCACAGTCATCGAGAGGCGTAGGTGGTTTGGATGTCCTTGGGCAAGTGCCGACCCGATGCCCTTGTTGGCCGCAGTGGAAACAGGTCCGGTCCTGGATCTGACGCCATCTCTCGCCATCATACGCAGAAGCTGCATCCCTCCGTCTTACCTCCCTCTCTTCCCAAAAACCCAACCCCTCCGAAGAGGCTTCACTGTCGAGGAAAGACCTCATCAACCTGATCCGGTTGAGGTCCGGCCATCACCCCTCTCTCCGACGATGGCAACATCTGTTGGGGATGTGTGACGATGACCGATGCCGGTTATGCGGCGAGGTAGAAGAGTCGGCCCAACATCTTTGGCTACGCTGCCCGGCGTTCCTGGTGGACCGGCACCATCGACAATTTGGCAACTCCTTCGGAGAACTTAGGAGCCTCCCATGCGCGATTCTAGCACTTCTCAGGATTATCCTGAGGTGCCTAGGGTGACTCAACATCAACAACAACAACAGCAGCAGTCTCAGTCTGTCACTGAGACAGACGCAACACAGCAGACACTATCAACTCAACTCAACTGTATTTATATCAAGGACATGTGAATACTTTATTCTTTACATATGTAATAGAGCTCTCCTTAGTTTGTTAATTAAACCTTAATTGGTTTAAAATTCCTTTCTTCATAAATCTCGTTTAATTCTTAAAATGCATAATTATATTTTCAATACCAATTACTTGTTCAAGTTTTTTGCCTTTGTACAATCAGTGGGATTAGTTGCAATGCATATGTGTGTGAATGGTAAAAGTAAATCGCACATTTGTTTCAGGAAATCTAAGGTGTTTCATGAAATGTTTTGAAAAAAGATATGTTCATTAAATTTCAGCATTTTCCGAATGTTCTTGTGCTTCGTTAGACCAAAACAAAAAGAAGACATGTTATTTTGGTTATTTATAGTAGACTATGGTATAATTTTATGGTTCGGCCCACTTGACATCTACCGAGGCCGTATGTGGCCCACAATCTGAAATTAGCTTGATAAAAGGAAGATTCGCGGCAGAAGCAAGCAGCTGAGCCTTTACCCAAAAAAAAGGGTGTCGAAAGAAAAACAAGTGCTCACCGGCAACGATGTCAATAGAAGAGGTGAAAAAAGCAAGCAACAATATATATTCAAATGCTACTGATTTCCACTGTCATGCTTGTCCCACCTCCAAAGACAATCTTCTTGCAACAAAATCCACTGCGACACAAAGCTGCAAGCATATTGGCCATGCCCACTACCTCTGGCCTCATTTTGCTGACATCATATTGCTTCTGTTCAAAGTTCTGCTGAAAAAGCCATCTTACATCTATTTTGATGTTACCAGGTGGTACAAAGTACAATAAAATGATACAGGATATGACATTAACGGCGGCCCAATCGCCTTATGGCCCTGGACTAGTATGGCACTGTTGTCGGGCCACCACCGACATTCTCAATGCGGGCTCGGTAGTCAAGTAAAAATGACATAAATATGAAACTGAAAATCTTGCTTTTAAACAAAATATTGTTTGATTTGAAAATGGAATTTTTAGCTGTCAAGCGAGGTAATCAAACCGTCTCGAAAACAAATGATATTTTGGGCTCTTATCAGTCAAGGTTGTCTTGTTTGAGCTTCTTGGAGGTGGCCACAATACACAACAAAAACATGTTATGCTGGTGTGTGCTCAATTATTTTCCACAACAATATGTATTGGCTTGAACAAGAAATAAGATCAGGAAAAAAAAATCATCCAGGTCTGTAATTTAATCATAGTAACACCAAGCTAACTTATTAGGACTATTTGCTTGACTGGCCACAAGGAGCCAGAAAAAAAAATACAGATAACAAAAAGCGCTTTCAAAGGCAAGTTACAAGAGAACGCAGAAAATACACAAACGACATATCACAAGTCCAATAACGTGAAAGCAAATATCAAGATCGATAAAAAAGAATATTGAAAACGAGAGCGACTGTGAAAGACACCGAAAGGTCACAAGTTTCCTGCTTTCCATCTCGCAGAGTGGCAGCTGGCCACGTGCAGGAATTTCGGCGAGTCTCGGAAAGGACAGCAAGCAAGTGCACCTGCATCTCGAGATGATTATGTACATATTTACTTTTGTCATTTTCTTGCAGCTTAGCCTGCCACATTTGCCAAATAGGCTGCCATAACACTGGTGAGCAGCCTCGGTTGTCGCTGGCCTCCAAATTGCCATCTGAGCTGCACTGTCAACGTAACTTGAGAAGAGAAATGACGAAGAAAAATGTGATAATACCAGAAGAAAACTACATGTAGTATCAGATGAAATACACTCGAGAATACACACAGTACGAGGCCCACTATAGAGCAGAGTTAAAAAAACGAGACAATATCATCCTCAAGCATGGAAGCAGTCTGTTGTCACGCTGAGTTGCAACTCTGCTGCAGTGAGACATCTTGGACTTAGGTGAGGCCACGCCCCCAATGTCACTTATGAGATAAGGCGTACTCAGGTGTTTTTGTGCAGGCACGCCAGTGGATGTGTCAGCGTGGGCTCCGGGGCGCTGTAGAAGACTCCCGAGTCGCTGGGCTTCATGCGATAGATATGCAGAGGAGCTTGCCGCGCGCTAGCATGCATGCTGGAGTGAAATTTTTCACTGTACTTTTTCGCATTCTTGCCAGAACCGAATTGATTCGTCCTCAGGATGAAGTCAGGCAATGAGTTTTCTTCTTGTTTGTACCAAAAGATGTAGTCGCTGTACACCGAACTGTCGTAGCTGCAGTCCAGCGTGACTGCTGCACTCTCCAAGGTGTGGACGTCCCGTTCCAGCTGGTGCACCGTCTGGCCGCTCATTCCTGTCACAAAAAGGCAACAAAAGCGATCAGACGTCAGTGGAAAGCGACAGTGACTTCACATCTCGACCTCACCCAGGCTCCAAGCAGCCGTCAGCGCACATACAAGCGCCCGACTCATGTCTGCACTCGCAGTCTGCATGAACGCTGACTTGTTCTTCAGCAAGGTGTTCACACATACATAATTGTCGTCGAGTATTGCTGTGAGGGGGAGAAGAGTGACCCCCTAAGCCGCATCAGCGCACCGTGGTTCACGTGAATGTCATCTTTGTCATGTCTTGATTTTAATCAGACTCATTTATAGATAAGAATAACGTAAATATGTACATAATCGTCTCGATATGCAGGTGTATTTGGTTCCTGTCCTTTCCGATACTCGACGACATGCCTGCACTTGGTGAGCTGCCACTCTGCGAGATGGAAAGCAGGAAACTTGTGACCTTTCGGTGTCTTTCACAGTCGCTCTCATTTTCAATATTGTTTTTTTATCGATCTTAATATGTGCTTTCACGTAATTGGACTTGTGATATGTCGTTTGTGTATTCTCTGTGTTCCCTTGTACATTGCCTTTGCAAGCCCTTTTTGTTTTATGTATTGTTTTTTTTCTGGCTCCTTGTGACCAGACAAAAGCCCTTATAAGTTAGCTTGGTGTTATTTGTTTGTTTGTTTGTTTATTGTTTATTGAGCATATATATTACACACAGTAACAGATAGCCAAAAGGTAGGCAAAATTTATGAAAGGAAAATTTAAAAGTATGTAAAAGAAAAAAAAGAAAACACTCATCATCACAGTTGTATGCTCAAAGGAGTAGGAAGAAGTAAACAACTTATCTAGTCCTACCCCTTATTGTATAGAATATAAATTGATCGTTTTCAAAATAAAGAAGAAGAAGAGAAGTCTACATATCATCAAATACTTTTACCATTGTGGTACTTTACTTTTCTATTTATACACCTTTCGGCTTGTGTATTTATAATTATTCTTTGACCTTTTTGTTTCAATTTCTCATAATCATTGTAATTACTGCATTTCTTGAGTACAAATGATAAATTAATCAAAATCCAAAACAAGAACAAAGAGCTGTAATACTAATTTTATAAATGTATCAAATGTATCTTCTTAATTGTGATTCTTATAGTTTTTTTGTACTGATCTTTTGAATTTATTTTTGAACTCCTCCAGCGATTTACTCATTTTCAGGTCCGTTTCAAGCTTGTTCTTGGTTTTACTGTTTGGTGCTTTCTACTGTCTTTATTACCAATTTGTTTTACTGTTTATTGTATATGTTAAATTGCTCCATGTACAGCACTTTGTATGCGGCGATGGCTGTTTGAAAGTGCTCTATAAATACAGTTGACTTGACTTGACTTGACTGTTACTGATACACACCTTTGCTTAATGTTTGTTCTTGTTCTGGATTTTTTGTATTGATTAGTACCCCTTAGATTATAACTGCTTTCTCTAATTTCAAAAAGCTTCTGAATATTTAGACAAAGGAAATTGTTATGTGCTTTATACATTAATTGGGCGATTTTGAAGTCAACCAGGTCGTAAAATTTCATTGTGTTTAATTTGATGAATAGTGGATTTGTGGGTTCTATATATTTAGACCTATTGATTGTTCTGATTGCTTTTTTGTAGTTTTAAGACAGGGAGTGTGTTTGTTTTACAGGCATTCCCCATATTTCCACACAATATGTCATATATGGGAGTAATAATGAATAATATAATGTGCACAAGGAACTCTTATTCAACACGTCCTTAGTTTTGTGGAGTATCCCGATAGTTTTGGATATTTTTCTTTTAACGTTATCTATGTGTGGCTTCCAGGATAGTTTGGAATCTATTACTAGTCCAAGAAATTTATTTTCATTAACTCGTTCTATTTCAATTGAATTTATCTTTATTTTGACTTGTTCTTTGATTGGTCGCGTGCCAAAACAACTATCTTGGTTTTTGTTAAATTTATAGATAGTTTATTTCTGTCAAACCAGTTTTTTAATTTGGTTAATTCATTTTCCACAATTTTCAGGAGTTGTTCCATGTTATTTCCAGAGCAGTAGAAGGTTGTGTCATCAGCGAATAGGACACATTTGAATAGTTTTGAGACACTACAGATATCGTTGATATATAAAATGAATAGTTTAGGTCCAAGCACTGATCCCTGAGGCACTCCATGGGTAATTTTCAGTGAGTTGGATTTTATGTTATTAAACTGCACATACTGATATCTGTTTTCTAAATAACTTTCAATCCATTTATATGCTGTGCCTCTGATACCATATCTCTCTAATTTATTCAATAATATTGTATGATCTATTGTATCAAAAGCTTTTTTTAGATCTAGAAAAATCCCAACCGTGAATTCTTTATTGTCAATATTAGTCGCTATTGCTTCTACAAACTCCATTACTGCCATTAAGGTGGTCCGTTTTCTCTAAAGCCGTATTGATTTTCACTTAATAGCACGTGTTTATTAATGAAGTTATCAAATCTGTGAGAAAATATTTTTCTAATATTTTTGAAAATTGTGGTAGCAGTGATATTGGTCTATAATTTGTAAAGAATTGTCTTTCTCCACTTTTAAAAATTGGAATAACTTTAGCAGTTTTCATTTTTGATGGAAAAACACCGGCTTTAAATGATAGGTTGCATATGTATGTAAAAGGTCGGACTACAAATTCTATAATCTGTTTTATTATTGTCATGTCAATATTAAAACAGTCAGTTGACTTTTACTTTTATATGTTTTTACAATATTTAATATTTCATTTTCATTCACAGCAGTAAGAAACATTGTGGAAGAATTTTTTCTATGTATTTATCTATTTCAAAAGAATTTATTGGATCAGGAATTTGTTTTGCTAAATTACTGCCGATATTAACAAAATATTCATTAAATTCCTTTGCTATTTCTGCAGTTTCCTCAATAATGGTATTTTTATCTTTCATAAAGTACTCCGGATAATTTACTTTATTAGAGCTGTTTCTAATTACATGATTTAAGATTTTCCATATTTCTTGAGTATTGCTTTTATTTTGCTCTAATAATGCATGAAAATGGTCTCTCTTGCTGATTTTTATAATGTTTACTAATTTGTTTTTATAAGTCTTATATTTTGTTTCAGCTTCTTTGGTTCTGGATTTTAGAAACGATTTGTATAGATTGTTTTTCTTTTTACATGCATTTTCTATGCCTTTTGTTATCCATGGCTTATTTTGGTTTTTGTACTTTCTGGTGACCTTAATTACTGGGAAATGCTTGTCATATAAGGAGGTTATGGTTGACTGAAATGCGTCAAACGCAGTATTTGGATCTTCATTTGTGTAGACCTCTGACCAATTTTGCTTGTCTAAATCGAGCTTGAAAGCTGCGATGGAATGTTGGGTTCTGGGTCTTATTTCTGAGATGTGGGTTATTGATTTAGTTATTCTATCGAAGTAATTGTGAAAGGCTGCAAAGACCGGTAGATGGTCACTTATATCAGTTATGAGAAGTCCACTTTCCTTTTTATGATCAATCTTATTTATAAATATATTGTCTATTAATGTGGCTGTATCTACTGTTATTCTGGTGGGTCTCAGAATAACTGGGAAAAGACCATTGCTATACATTGAATTTATAAAATCTGTTGTGTTTTTGTGTCCATTTGGGTTTAATAAGTCGATGTTAAAGTCGCCACATATAATTCGTGTTTTCTTGTCATTAGAACAGCTCAGCATATCTATCAGTTTTTTATTAAATGTGTCAAGACAAGATCCTGGTGTCCTATAAACGCAACTTATAATGACATTTGATGCATTTTTAATATGTATTTCAAGAGTTAGACATTCCATTAGATTCACTGTTGTATTTGTCAAGCTCTCAATTTTACTACATTTCAGTGTTTTATCTACATATATTGCAACTCCCCTCCTTTTTATCTTCCCTATGAGTTGCATACATTTCATATCCATCAATTTTCATTTCACTTGTTTTTTCATCATCAAGCCAAGTTTCTGATATAGCAATTATTGTAAATTTATTAAATGTGGCCAAATATTCTTTGATTTTGGTGAAATTTTTATAGAGACTTCTACTATTAATGTGTATTAATGAAAGTGTATTTTTCAGTTCTACATTTGTGTTGAATTGTTCATTCGTATAATACTCGGAGTTTGTGATGCTGTAATTTTGATTGAAGAAATTATTGTCAGGGTCCAAATTGTTCTCTGGGTCGAATGTCTTGTGTTCTGCATAATCAAAGATTTTGAAGTCCATGTTTGTGTTGTATGTTTCGGTATCAATTGAGTCAATGTTTATGTCTTGAGGTAATCAGCTCTGAGCATGTTGAAGTCAAGCCCGTTGAATTGGTGTACTGGTGCGGGGTGGACGATGAGTTTGTCGTGCCTCAAGTAGGCAATTTCCCTCTTTCACGAGCCTCTTTGAGTTTTGGAAGCAATTCTTTTCTTTTTGACGTACAATATCTGTATAATCTTCATTAATATAGATTTTAGTACCTTTTAAGTATTTTGCTCTTTGTAGTATCATTGTTTTGTCCTTATATTTTTCAAATTTCACCACTACTGGCCTTGGTCGAGGTCTTCCGATTCGTGTCTCCCGTGCGGTGGGCTCTTTCCACCTCGATAGTCTCCTTTAATTGTAGTTGCTCCTTAAAGATTTTTGTACTTTTGCTCCGTTTCAATCCACGTTTCTCCTTGCATTTCTTCAATTCCGTCGATTATCAAGTTATTTCTTTTAGATAGTCCCTCTAAGTTGTCCATCTTGTCGGTTAAAACCAGCATACTGTCACATACTTTGAAGATTTCAGTTTGCATGGTTTTGCAATGGTCAGATCCAATTGTTTGTTGTTTTTTAATGTCATCGACCTCCTTTTGAGTGAAATCAAGACTGGTTTTCAGTTCTTGTACTTCCCTGGAAAAATTGTCGAGTCGTGTGTTTGTTGAATCCAGTATCATTTTTACAAATCCTTTGAAGTGGTCCTGTTGTTGCTGCATGAGCGCTGTGAAGAGTTCTTTTTGTTGCAGGAGGAGTTCATTGACTTGCGTGAGAGTCATCAATTCTTCGTCCTGCTTTGCATCCTGTCCCCGTTTAGGCGGCATCCTTTCGGAATTTGTTGCTTACCAGCAGTCAGCTAGTTGTTGACGTATGCTGTTGACTTTTTGCCAACCAGGATGTTGTTGACGTGGCAGTGGGCCAGTGGCCTCCCCGGGCAACACAACTATGTTACTATGATTAAAGAACAGATCTGGATGAAAAAAAAAAATTCTGAGCTTATTTCTTTTTCAAGCCAATACATATTGTTGTGGAAAATAATTGAGCACGCAGCAGAATAATATGTTTTTGTTGTGTATTGTGGAAGCTCAAACAAGACAACCTTGACTAATAAGAGCTGAACCTTGACTGTTTTTGATACAGTTTGATTACCTTGCCTGACAGCTCAAAACTCAATTTCAAAATCATACAATATTTCGTTGAAAAGCAAGATTTTCAGTTTCATATTTATGAAATTTGTTCTGGACTACCGAGACCGCATTGAGAATGTCGGTGGTGGCCCAGTGCCATACTGCTCCATGGCCATAAGGCAATTGGGCCACCGTTAATGTCGGATCCTGTATCATTTTACTTTAGTTTGTACCATTACTTGGGACCACCTGGTAACATCAAAATAGATGTGAGTGGCTTTTGATTGGAACTTTGAACAGAGGCAACATGATGTCAGCATAGTGAAGCCAGAGGTGGTGGGCATGGCCAATGTGGTTGCGGCTTTGTGTCACAGTGGATGTTGTTGCGAGAAGGCTGCTGCAGGCTTCAAGATTGTCTTCAGGGGCAGGACAAGCATGACAGTGGAAATCAGTAGGATTTTAATATAAACAGTAGCTTGTATTTTCCACCTCTTGTTTTGGCATCATTGTCTGTGAACACTTGTTTTTCTTTCTCCACTCTGTTTTTTGGGGAAAGGTTCATCTGCTTGCTT
This sequence comes from Hippocampus mohnikei, assembly GCA_026261675.1. Taxonomy (NCBI): domain Eukaryota; kingdom Metazoa; phylum Chordata; class Actinopteri; order Syngnathiformes; family Syngnathidae; genus Hippocampus; species Hippocampus mohnikei. Next base: position 82,808 of record JAKGUB010000807.1, read on the forward strand.
GTGCCAAGAATCTTCTTTTATTGCCTTAAATGCTATGGCAACACGATGAAAAATTTACCCAGCTTTTTTGATGCAAATAACATGATCCAAGACACTTGAAGAACGGTGTCCAGTCGACACGGATGCCATGAAAGTCTAGTGGACAAGGAACCAAGCCCTGAGGAATGCCGCTGTGAAGAGGCAGACCGTTGTTGGAAACTAATTTGAGCCTCGCAACTGGTAAATTTTCCCATAGATGCAGCGGGAACGAGCAGATAGTCACTCTTCTTGTACAACAATTATTGTTACTGGTCACTCTAAAATGGTTCAATGATTCTCTGCACCAACTGTACAAACTGTAATAGTATTGTATTCTACCACTGATCACTTTAGCTCTGCTTGAAACTATGGTTCACTTACATTATGAGATGTCCTTCCATACCTATTTGTCATTTTCTTGTTTATGATGATACTAATGCAGCGTGTTATACCGGAGACAAATTCCTTGTGTGTTCTACATACTTGGCCAATAAAGATGATTCTGATTCTGATCTAATTCTGATAATGGGTACGCTGTCAAGAAGCATGCGTGGAAACATGAAGGTAGATGACAAATGGGATTTTGCTTGTATCACGCTTTTGAAGGCACTCAAAGCACTTGAACAATCCTCATCAGCATCAGGACCAAGTTGAGGCTTTGGTATTTTGCTCAAGGACCCCTGGGCATGGTCACTCGGGCTGAGGATTGGACCCATGACCTTCAGGCTGGAAAACGACCACAATACCACCTGAGCCATGCCACCCCATAAGGATTCCGATTGTGTTCTTGTCAAAATTTCTCTTCAGGTTTTTGTTACGAGACCAACTATGTGTGTCAGAAGGGTTGGAGACGAGAGGGTGAACCTCCTGTACCTCGCCATCCTCACCCTCTGCCTCATCTTCGCCAAGACGCTCGCCATCAACTGTGTCATGACACTGGGCCTGTGGTTCGGCACACCAGAGTAGCCAGCGCGGCGCCACCGCCTTCCTCTTCCGAGTATGGACTGGAAACCCCAAGGTCAAAATGGGAAACACCTCCCAAAGTGGTGGAGAATGACCGAGCGAAGATCCTGTGGGACTTCCAGATCCAGACTGACAAGATGGTAATGGCGAACCAACCGGATATCGTGATCATTGATAAAGGGCAGAAGAAAGCCGTTGTAGTGGATGTAGCGGTCCCAAGTGATGGAAACATCAGAAAGAAGGAACACGAGAAACTCGAGAAATACCAAGGGCTCAGAGAGGAGCTGGAGAGAGCCTGGAAGGTAAAGGTGACAGTCGTGCCTGTGGTGGTCGGAGCACTCGGGGCAGTGACCTCCAAATTAGATGAGTGGTTGCAACAGATCCCAGGAACAACATCAGACATCTCAGTCCAGAAATGTGCAGTGCTGGGAACAGCAAGGATACTGCGCAGAACCCTGAGGCTTCCTGGCCTCTGGCCTCTCTCTCTCTCTCTCTCTCTCTCTCTCTCTCTCTCTCTATATATATATATATATATATATATATATATATATATATATATATATTAGAGCTGTCAGTTTAGCGCGTTTTTATCGACATTAATTTAAATGAATTTTATCGGGATCAAAAATTTTCGCGAGATTAACGCGCAGACGTCACAGCGGATGTGACGTTGCTCTGTTGTACAACAGACATGCACACGCACGTTTGTTTTGCCAGCCACGGCAGCGCGAGACACCGAAAACGGATACTTAAATAGTTTATGAATGGAAAGTTTACTTTTTAAAAGTTGCCAGATTGTTCCACTGACAAGACCAAAGTGACCTGGATGTTTTGCAGTCGTAAACTGAGCTATCATCATAGCACGTCGAGTCTGAAATACCACTTAATTAATGGCCAAGCACACCTCTGACGTGAGGAGTCCGCCCCCCTCGTCTCAGACAGACGGCTATGGATCATTTCAAAGCGAAGAAAATGGATGACACGACAAAGAACAAAGTTGCTGAAGCAATCGGCAATTTAAACAGCGTGGGCTAAAATGTTGCTAGAACAGTGGTGCCTTTATTTAGCTCATTTTTGCATAGTTGTCATGTTTGTCCGTCTGCAATCTGACGTTTAAAGAAGTAAATTGCGTTGCAGCCGGCGCTCCACTTCCGGGTTGGACCTTTGGGACTTGTAGTTCATTTGTTCGATTCGACTTGATACGTTCATGCCGGCGCTCCACTTCTGGGATTGAGTATTGGGACTTGTAGTTCTTTTGTTCGATTCGACTTTATGTTTGTGTTGAATGGTTTCTTACGTTTAAAACAATGAATAATGATGACGATAATGATACATAGTGAAATCAGGGTTGATTACATTATTTATTAAACGTATTGTTAAATAAAGGTATTCATTAATGACAATTATATACATATTTACATTGCGATGCAGAAAGATAGATATATTAATTTTTTACTGCATTTATGTGTAGTTTAGGTTATTACCTGCTTCTGATACTTCTGTTACAACTACTACTACTCCTACTTCTGCTGCAAAGTGCTCCAATAAATGATCCAAAAAGTACAGAACGAGAGATCCTTCCATGCTGACCGACAATCCCTAACTGAACAACCATTACTGATTGCCAGCGAGAGCCTCCATTACAAGAATCCGAAATGATGTCGACACAAAACCGTAGAGAGACTTCCGAGCAAGAAGGACCAACAGAATCAGCATAGCCTGACTGCTGTGTTCAAAGCAAATTTGAGAAAAACGAAGTATGCAACCATGGCTTAAATCCATTATAGGCTGAGTACTAGTTTACCTTAGATGTGCACTTTATAATGTTATATTGCGCTGTTTTGATTCCCTAAAAAGAGCTGTTCAAGCAGCTGTTGTGTGACAAAATATTGTTTTCACTGTTGTTGATGGACAGTAATATTGTGTGAGAGATAATGTGTGAATAACTGCTCCAAGTGAAAAATGTCATGTAAAATTGAAAATCGAAATTATTTCAGTAAATATTTGCATTTTGCACATAGAAAACTGATTCATGATTCCATGTTGATGAGAGCATTAAAATGGGGGGAAAATAGGACAAAAAAATATAAAAGGAAATTCAGAAACGATAAAAAATGCGTGAGTAATCATGATTAATTTTTAGTTAATTTGAGTTAATTATGACTGAGTTTTTAATTAGATTAAATATTTTAATCGTTTGACAGCTCTAATATATATATATAAATCCTCATCTCATATATATATTTTTAAAGGCTGTTGCTTCCTTATTTTTTGGATGATTCAAAAGAGGCCATCGAGATTCTACATCCAGAAAAACTAATAAGTCATGAATACATGACAAAAAAGACGGAAGGAAAGAAATCAGCATTAAAGAAGATCGCCCCCCATTCAACTTTTGCCATGACCTGGATGAATGAGAGTGTACACACACATTAAAAAAAAAATCCCACATCATTTAGCAAGCCAATCGCTATTTATTTTTTGATCCTGAGTTAAAAATGACTTGCGCTATTTCAGTGTGAGCGTTGGTGTGAGTGAAATCGTTTGTGTCTCTGCTGCTCTTTCCACAGGAAGCAGTCGCAATTGCACCTGCACCACAGATGACAGCAGTGATGGTTTCTGTCTCAAAAGCTTACTGGGACAGGATGTTTGTTGTGTGTAGGAAATGCAGGTCAGGTAGAACGAGGAGCATCACTTTCTGTAACTTTTAAACGGGTTTGATTTCAGGACAGTCGGTGATAAGCGGATGGTCGTAGTTGGGTCTTTATTGCATTTCAACAGTGAGCTCATCAAAGCTGCGTTCATATCAGTGTACAGAGTGGTTTGGATTTCTGTTTTTCTCACTTTATGAGAAGTAACAGTCTCCTGATCGATATTCATGCGGACCTTTCGCACGAATGAGCTATGTTGTGGATGTCAGGAATGTCCTGGGACAACTTGTATCCTCTTGCACCAGTGATGAAGAGAAAGCCATTTTCATTGTTGTGCATGCCAGTATATGAAAACAAAATCACTGCTGCTCTCAGAGTCACATCGCACATTGACCTCCTTGTGCTTGCATAACATCACAACAAAACACGATCAGTGAGTATGAGATGAAGTTGAAATGAGCCCATGAGACAACAACGTACCCTGCACAGCAGCAGCGTGTTGTCACTGTGGCTCATCATCTCCCGTGAGCCGCCTCACACCACGAGGCGGCTGCAGGTGTTTTTGTGCAGGCGCGCCAGTGGAGGTGTTGGCATGAGCTTCATGCAGCATTCGCCCTTCACATGAATGCTACCTTGTGGCTTAGTGTGCACGGCCTTCACTTCCTGTTGCAATGACATCAACATGCACATTCAAAGACACGTCCTCCCTCGTCACAGCACCGTACTGTGTCGTGTCACCTGAAATTCGTCCTGGCCCGATCTGCTTCTCCTTCTTGTGAATAAATATTGGCTGTTAAGCCATTGAGGAGAATCCGGCTTCTTCAAGCATGGGGGTCGGCAACACGCGGCTCCAGAGCGCATGTGGCTCTTTAGCGACATATAGTGGTTCCCTGGAGCTTTATAAAAAATGTTTGAAAATGGAAAAAGATTTTGATAGGAGGCTAACATAGCTCAAATAGATATAGATACATGTTGCAGCTCCGAAAAAGGAGAGCTGTGTTGTTAGATTTTAAAAACGTACACTTCATTTATGCTTTTAACAGTCTCGACAAACACAGAGACGTCTGCGTCCGACTCCGTGCCTCCTCTCTTCTCGTTCAACTCGAGAGGCGTTCAAGACAGCCTCCGAAAAACGGAAATTAATGATCACTTCACTGACACTAAGAAAAGCAAAAATAATGCACCAAAACAGAAGATCAAGCGAAAAATGTCAATAAGTAAGTGATCAAATATATGTGTGTACGTACAATTGTGTGGACATGTCATGGACGAAATATGCACTACAACGTGCTCAACTTTTGTTCCGAATCAGCTTCTTATTGCTGGTTACAAAGCGACTCTCTTCTCATTCATCTCATTCGTTCCCGCAGCTTCAATGTGCTTTAAACTGTGTGCACGCTGAGCGTCAACCGCGATGATGCTGGGCGTCGAGGGAGTTCAGTGTAGGTTGTCCCAATGCATTGAAACGAGATGAGTCATTGGATAAATGCTGGTTTTGTCATGCATCCGTCCATCCATTTTCCAATCCGCTTTTGCTCACAAGGTACGCATTTTTATTTAATTTTATTTTAGTTTTGAAACAAGCATAAAGCTAAAAATGTTGATTTTAGAGGTCTTTTATTTTTAAATGTAACATCAGATCACAATGAAAGTATGGTTTGGAAAGCTTTTATTTTGAAGGCGGTCAAGATTGGCAGATTTCCGTAATGCAGAGTTGGACCGCATTCTCGGACTGGGACGCAAGGAGGGATGGACACCCTTGACCAAATTCTCCTGAATTTCTAGTAGTGATTGCAAACTGAAGCATCATGAAGCAATAAGGCTTTCCATCCAATTGGTTCGCTCCTGGGCCTAAGCATCATGAGGCTTCATTTGTTCTATTGCGCCTTCATGTGGAAAATAAATGTTATGACAGACAGAGTGATTAAAATGATACCATGGATTTGATGGGGTCAAAAGGGCAGGGAGTTGTGATGTGAATGAATGTGCATGTGTTACTTGCAAGAATGATTGCTTTATTTTAGACATTGACATATAAACAAGGATCAATACACACCTTTCATTCGTTTTTATTGAGGAAAACTAGCATTTTCACTGCTCAAAATGATCCCAGACAGGTAGGAAGCCCGTCTCGCGAGGCTTCGGACGTGGCAACTCAGCAGGATGCAGCCAAGAGTTGTTCTTCACAGATTAGGTTGGGTCACACTGTTCGTCTTGCTTGTTTTTAACTCTTTCTTAACAGCCTTTTCTGTTAAGAACCCAAGAATCATTTTTGTCTTTGGAAAATGATGAATTATACATTAAATGACTGCTATATGTTCACTGAACACCAAAAAATGTGTGTGTGTGGGGGGGGGGGGGGGGTTCAAATATTCAATGCTTTAATCCTAATTTAGGATTAGGGCCAAATTTGACCCTTTGGGTTTTAAGGGCAGCATTTGAGTAGCAGAATTTATAGGGGCCAAATTTGACCCCGTGGGTTCTCCAGGGTTAAAAAAAAAAAAAAATTTGCACAAAACACCATCCAGTGTGGGTCCTTGGGCAAGATCCTTCACGCTAATGCCTACCTCATACAATGATGAGAGACAATAAATCGAATGACTCAGACGTCGCCCGGCCAAACAAGGTCTGCGTCAGGTGCTGGGGAACCAGAGCACCTTGATGAAAAATGGGCTACTGGAACAAAGCGGAGATGGGCGGGATGCGATAACATGGCTCTGTTGGAATGCTACTACTCAAGCAACCCTAGTCAGAGGGGTTCATGCAGAGAATGCGGGCTGAATGGTTACTTCGAAACCCACAGTCACGGTTGACTAAAAAAATTTGTTTTCATCTAATTAAAAACGCAACTATCATAATTAACTCAAATTAATTTAAAATTAATCGTGATTACTCACGCATTTTTTATTGTTTCTGAATTTCCTTTTCTTTTTTTTGCAAATATTTACTGAAATAATTTCAATTTTCAATTGGAGCAGTTATTCACATATAATCTCTCGTGATGTGTCCAGAAAGAAAATGGAACCATTACCTGTGTGTGATATCAACTTGAAGAAAGTTAAAAGAACTGGGAAAAAAATCACGTGCTGAAACAATTTCGATTTTCATGAACATTTTTCACTTGGAGCAGTTATTCACACATAATATCTCACACAATATTACTGTCCATCAACAACTGTGAAAAAAATATTTTGTCACACAACAGATGCTTTAACAGCTCTTTTTATGGAATCAAAACAGAGCAATATAACATAAAGTGCACTTCTGCGGTAAACTAGTACTCAGCCTATAGTGGATTTAAGCCATAGTTGCATACTTTGGTTTTCTCAAGTTTTCTTTGAACACAGCAGTCAGGCTACGTTGATTCTGTTGGTCCTTCTTGCTCGGAAGTCTCTCTACGGTTTTGTGTCGACATCATTTCGGATGACTACACTTGGTTAGATGACAACACTGGAGACGTTTTATTTTCAGTGTGTTCGCTGCATCGCTGAACTCTCGATGTGCCTCAGCGCACCGTCGCTGTCAGACGAACACAGAGAAGCTCCACCCACTTCATTTATATGGCCACGGAACACTGTAACCTTCCACACAAAATAGTTCCAAACAAGTAACAATCGCGACAGTGGCATACATCGAACTCAACAGAATGCCTGCTATTTATTCACCAGAGACTCATCAACCTAGTCTCTTATTTCTCTCCCGAAACAGTGTCTTCTCCCGCTTGGTGTACCTTAGCCTTCTTCGCTATGTACATTCTCTGTACACCGCTTGTAATGGAGGCTCTCGCTGGCAATCCGTAGTGGACTCGTCAGATGCAATGCGAATGATTTCAGCTTGAGTGGAGCTGTGGACAATGTTGACAGGCATGCATGCAGGAGCCATACATTTAGCTATGGCTTCAGCAAATTTGTTCTTCGTCGTGTCATTCATTTTCTTCGCTTTGAAATGAATTGTTTTGTCTTTGGTTTATTTATAGAGCAACGTAACATCCGCTGTGACGTGTGCCGCGTTAGTCTCACGAGAAAAAATGTAATCCCGTTAAATTAATGCCGATAAAAACGCGCTAAACTGGCAGCTCTAATATATATATATATATATATATATATATATATATATATATATATATATATATATATATATATATATATATATATATATATATATATATATATATATATATATATATATATATATATAGAGAGAGAGAGAGAGAGAGAGAGAGAGAGAGAGAGAGAGAGAGAGAGAGAGAGAGAGAGAGAGAGAGAGAGAGAGAGAGAGATCACGTCTTTGTTCCAGATTTGTTGCTTGCTAGCTCTGTTGTATATGTTAGTTGCTCCATTTACAGCACTGTGTGCAGCGATGGCTATTTGGAAGTGCCCTATAAATACAGTTGAGTTGAGATGGAAGATTTATCATAACTTTAATGTAGATTTTTATTTACACCTGTGTCTCAATAAAATCACAAATAATGATCAACTCTTTTCTAATCAGTTTGAATTATTAGTCTTTTTGTTACAGCCTTGGTTCATGTTGCAGCCATGCAGCAGTAATCATGTTTAAGGTGGTCAAGGCAATGAGACTGGGCGTTTCCGCTTCAGCCTGCACGTCACAATCCTGTGCATGAAATGAAATGTCCAGAAAGAAAATGGAACCAGTACGTGTGTGTGATATCAACTTGAAGAAAGTTAAAAGAACTGGCAAAAAAATCACGCGCAACATCATCAAGCAGGATATCCAAAGACAGCATTGTGGTCACTCTGGGTGAATAACTTAATGAAGCAAAGATGTCTCGATAAATAAGCTGAAAATAGATTTAAAAAGCAATATCCTTATTCAACCAAATGTGAATAATGATAAACACATAGATGTAGTTCGCCAGACGAAGCCATCTGGCTCCCCTTGCGACTTTCTTCCCCCGCATTTCTTTCAGGAGGTTCTCCCGAGTGTTGGTGCATCGGTCTTGGATATCATCAACAGCAGCCTCTCTTCTGGTATAGTTCCCCAACAGTTTAAACATGCTGTGGTCCAACCCTTGATCAAGAAACCTGGTCTTAATCCAGATGTGCTGTCAAGTTTCAGGCCCATTTCCAAACTGCCTTTCATTTAAAAAATTCTGGAAAAAGTGGTGCACATGCAGTTGAAACTTTTCTTGGATGAACATAACATCTTGGAGGTCTTCCAGTCAGGTTTCAAGACGATGCATAGCACAGAGGCAGCCCTGTTACGCGTTTATAATGACATCCTCCTGGCAAATGACAATGGAGACCACGTGTGTCTAGTTTTATTGGACTTAACTGCAGCATTTGATACAGTGGACCGCAGTATTCTGCTGACTCATTTGCAGCACTTGGTGGGCATTGGCGGTAGTGCTCTTGAGTGGTTTAGGTCCTATTTAGCCGACAGAACCTTTTGTGTCATCCTTGGCTGCTCTGAGTCATGCACTGCTCCCCTGTCATGTGGTGTTCCACAGGGCTCAATTCTGGGGCCTCTGCTGTTCTCGCTGTATCTGCTCCCATTGGGTTCCATCTTAAGGAAACATGGTATTCCCTTCCACTGCTATGCAGATGACTGCCAGATCTATATCCCACTGAGCAAAAAAGACACCTTCTCATTAAAGCCACTCCTGTCATGTCTGGAAGAAATAAAAACCTGGATGGCACAACATTTCTTGAAATTCAATGAAAAGAAGACAGAGGTGATACTGTTTGGTCCCAGTGGCCCTTGTACATCCCATCCTGTAGACTTGGGCCCCCTCTCTCCTTATCTTAAGTTAACAGTCTCAAACTTGGGCCTTAAACTGGACAGTGATTTCAAACTTGATCGGCAAATTGGTGCCGTTGTTAAATCCAACTTCTTTCACCTTAGACAGCTGGCCAAAATAAAACCTCTCCTCTCTCATTAACACTTTGAGACAGTAATTCATGCCTTTGTCACATCCCGGCTCAATTACTGCAATGCCCTTTACTTTGGAGTCAGCCAGTCCTCCATTAAGCGCCTTCAGCTGGTCCAGAATGCCGCTGCTCGCCTCTTGACTGGTACTCGTAAGAGGGAGCACATAACTCCTACTCTGGCATCCCTTCACTGGCTCCCCATACATTTTAGAGTTATCTTCAAGATCCTCTTATTTGTTTTCAAATCTCTAAATAATATCGCGCCACCTTACCTCGCTGAGCTCATCCACCCCTACACACCTGCCTGGCGCCTCAGGTCTGCGGACCAGACATTATTAGAAGTACCAAGAACTAGGCTGAGGCTCAGAGGGGATCGAGCCTTTTTTGTTGCTGGTCCCTCTCTCTGGAATGACTTCCCACCGAAAATTTGTCAAGCCTCCTCGCTGCCCATCTTCAAAACCCTCCTCAAAACTCACTTGTATTCTCTGGCATTCGACTCAGCATGACTTAGATTTGTTCTTGGTTTTACTGTTTGGTGCTTTCTACCGTCTTTATTACCGATTTGTTTTACTGTTTATTGTAGATGTTAAATTGCTCCATGTACAGCACTTTGTATGCGGCGATGGCTGTTTGAAAGTGCTCTATAAATACAGTTGACTTGACATATGAAACTTGTACTCAACATATTAAATGTAGCATATTTAAAATGCTTTTATTCAGATAATTATACATGATTTCATATTTAGCGATAACCGACACATAAACTTGCTGAGATCAATTACACCAAAAGCTGCAGTTCCCACAAGCATTTATTCACATGAGGACTCCACACACAGAAACATTGCTTCAGAGTGCGAGGACTGTCTTCATGAGCCAGTTACAACTTTGGATGAAGAGTCGGCATATGATCTCACACCTGAAGAACTTTCATCGAAAGTTGATCAGACATTGTTCTGTTGTGATGGAGGCAGCTGCACAAACAACGGGTACAGGTTGATCGTCTGTAAAATAAATAATAATAATAATAATAATAATAATAATAATAATAATAATACATTTTATTTGTGGGCGCATTTCTAAAAACTCAAGGACACCTTACAACAAGCAGTTAAAAATACAGATACAATGTTAAAAACAACATCAAATAGAATAAGATAAAATAAAACAAAATAGAGACAATTGATTTATGGTCAGAGTGAATAAGCTTGTCTAAACAAATGAGTTTTGAGGCTGGATTTGAAATGTGTTAGTGAGTCTATGTTGCGAAGGTCAGCGGGGAGTGTATTCCAGAGCTGGGGAGCAGAGCGACTGAAGGCTCTGTCTCCCATGGTGACGAGGCGAGCAGAGGGGACAGTGAGGAGGAAAGAGAAGGAAGAGGGAAGAGAGCGAAGAGAGCGAAGAGAGCGGAGACCGAGCAGGAGGGAGTTACAATAATCAAGTCGGGAGGTGACGAGGGTGTGAACAAGTATAGCAGTGGAGTGAGGGGTGAGAGAAGAGCGGAGCCGGTGAATGTTTCTAAGATGAAAATATGCAGAACAAGTTGATATTGTTGATATGTGAGGTGAAGGAGAGGGTGCTATCAAGGATGACACCCAGACTCTTGACCTGAAGATTAGAATTAGATTAGAATCGCAAGGAGCCAAGGACAGAATCCTGAGTAACACCTGAAGTGAGGGGAAAGGAGTGAGATCTAAAACATTTGAGCTGGATAAACTGGGTGCGGTCAGAAAGATAGGAGCGGAACCAGCAGAGGGGGGTGTTGGTGATGCCAATGGAGGAGAGTCTGTCAAGGATGGAGTGAGAGATTGTATCAAAGGCTGCACTGAGGTCAAGCAGGAGGAGGATGGCGAGTGAACCGGAGTCACCAGAGAGAAGAAGGTCATTGGATATTTTGAGGAGGGCAGTTTCAGTACTATGGAGGGGACGGAAGCCAGATTGAAATTGTTCGTATAGGTTATTGGAGGAGAGATGGGTGTGAAGTTGAGCAGCCACTGTTTTTTTCTAGAAGTTTGGAAATGAAGGGGAGATTTGATATGGGACGGAAGTTGTTCTGGTCGGAGGGATCAGAGCCAAGTTTCTTAAGAATGGGAGTGACAGCAGCAATTTTGAGATGGGAGGGTACATTGCCGGTAGAGAGGGAAGTTTGAATAATGTTAGTGATGAGAGAGGAGAGGAGAGACCCATTCACCCCAATGATTAAAAAGTTCAGAGGGCCCGCCTACGACGAATGCAGTCATGTAGTAAGTGAGAGAGAGGAGATCAAGGGCGGCTTTGACTAGAAGAGTGGGGAGAGGGTCAAGTTGACAAGTGGAGGTTTTGGACTTCTGAATTAAGATGGATATTTGGTGGACAGATGGAGAGGTGAAAGCAGAGAACAGCTGGGTAGGAGATGGGGAGAATGGAGAAGGAGGGTTGGGAGCAAATGAGGGGGTGAGTTGCTGGTGGATAAGTTGGATTTTGGATGTAAAAACTGAGGCCAGAGTATTACAGAAATCGGTGGAATAGAGATGTGATGGAAGAGTGTCAGCAGGTTTAGTGAATTTAGAAATGAGTGAAAAGAGTGTTTTTGGGTTACCTTCATTGGAACTGAATAAACCAGAGTAGTACTGTAGATTGATTTGGCTTTGGAAGTGGGTAGTGTAAATTTCTTTATGAATAGTGAGTCCAGTTTTTCTGGATAATCTTTCAAGTTGACGGCCTTTTGATTTAAGTTGTCTGACAGTAGGGGTAAACCAGGGTGCTGTTTGGTTGAAGGAGACAGTTCGGGTTTTGAGTGGGGCCAGGGTATTGAGAATGTTATGGAGGTTTGAATTGTAGTGTGTCAAGAACTCATCTGTTGTGGAAAGACAATCAGTACTGGGGAGATTGTTGATAAGTGATACTAAATTGTCTGGGTTAATGTCCTTGATTTTACGGAAATGTATACTGCGTTGTGGGTTGGATTTGAAAAAGGACAGATTAATATTGAATGAAAGCAATAGATGATCTATGTATAGCAGGAGATCAGTTTTAGCGTTTGTTGGTGATAATCCTAAACATCCATCCATCCATCCATTTTCTACCGCTTATCCGGGGTCGGGTCGCGGGGGCAGCAGCTTTAGGAGGGAAGCCCAGACTTCCCTCTCCCCAGCCACTTCTTCGAGCTCTTCCTGGAGGATCCCGAGGCGTTCCCAGGCCAGCTGGGTAACAGTCCCTCCAGCGTGTCCTGGGTCGTCCCCGGGGTCTCCTGCCAGTGGGACATGCCCGGTACACCTCACCAGGGAGGCGTCCAGGAGGCATCCTGATTAGATGCCCGAGCCACCTCATCTGGCTCCTCTCGATGTGGAGGAGAAGCGGCTCTACTCTGAGCCCCTCCCGGATGACCGAGCTTCTCACCTTATCTCTAAGGGAGATCCCGGACACCCTGCGGAGAAAACTCATTTCGGTCGCTTGTATCCGGGATCTCGTTCTTTCGGTCACGACCCATAGCTCGTGACCATAGATGAGGGTTGGGACGTAGATCGACCGGTAAATTGAGAGCTTTGCCCTTTGGCTCAGCTCCTTCTTTACCACGACAGACCGATACAGCGTCCGCATCACAGCAGACGCTGCACCGATCCGCCTGTCGATCTCTCGCTCCCTTCTGCCCTCACTCGTGAACAAGACCCCAAGATACTTAAACTCCTCCACTTGGGGCAAGAGCTCCTCCCCGACCCGGAGAGGGCACTCCACCCTTTTCCGACTGAGGACCATGGTTTCAGATTTGGAGGTGCTGATCCTCATCCCAACCGCTTCACACTCGGCTGCGAAACGCTCCAGTGAGAGTTGGAATCCTAAACAGCAGATTAAATCCAGAATGTGTCCTTTACTGTGTGTGGGAAAGTTGACAAACTGTTGAAAACCAAAACTGTCCAGACAGGAGGTAAAGTCTTTGGTGAGTGAGTTATTGATATTGTCCATGTGGATAGTAAAATCTAGAATCACATTAGGTGATAGTGTATACAGATGAGTGAGAAATGTAGTGATGTCAGTGATAAACTCCTTGTTTGGTTTTGGTGGTCGGTAAATAGTGGCAATCAGTGTGGGAGTTGATCCAGATAGCTGTACAACTGTAGCTTCAAACAATAAAAAAGTAGACACATTTACAGGCGCAAATTTAAAATCCTTGCGCAGAATCATCGCGAGGCCACCTCCTCTACCAGTAATGCGAGGTACAGCATGATAAACAAAGCCCGGTGGGGTAGCTTCATTGAGAGTACCATAGTCATTTAGGTTGCTGCCAGGTCTCAGTTAGACACAAAATGTCAAACTCACGGTCTGTCAAGAGGTCGTGGACGAACTGGCCCTTACTCGTAAGGGAGCGGATCTTCAGCAGGCCGACGTTGACAGCAGTGCGGGACGCGGGTCAGCACAGAGGCATCTGCACGGCGTCTGGTGTTCTTTCGTGGGCGGCGAGCTGTGGACCAGAACGACCTGATGGAGCTGGAGTTGTCGTATTGGTAGTTTCGGCGTGAGCCCCGGTGAGTGCATCTTCGCCGGGGCACATAAAGGATGTCCGGGTGTTGGAGCAGAGCAGGCGGTGGTGGACCGTGTGGATTAAAATAGAGTTTCAGCTCAGTGGCTGCATACTGGTGAAGCGCTGCTGATGGATGGTGGAAAACAGACAGGATGAACCAGTAGAGAGCAAGCCACTCACAGCTGATTGACATAGCTGAGCTAGAGTAGTGAAGTCGGGAAGCAGCAACAGGTAGCAGGTAAGCTAGCCGCTAGCCGCAACTCAACGACACCTCAACACTCGATGACAGGTAATGACAGTTCGACCGATCGAGTGTGGATTGATCGTTATTCACTCAGTTACCACAAAAAGCGGGTCGACAAAAAGACATGTCGACTTAAAAAAAAATGAAAAAGCGACTTAAAAAATAAAAAAATCATGGGGAGTAGCGGCGTCCAAAAATCTGCCATATCACATACATGTATATGACGTTTTTTGGTTCTGTTATTACCAAATGAGTGGACATTATTCTTCAGATGACTTACCAGTTACTTGTAAATGAAGGCTCACTCAACTTTCTGCAGCTGTCACAGTATCTTCATGGTCAGCGTTGATATACGTGAAAAAAAAAAAAAAAATATATATATATATATATATATATATATATTATAGCTGTCAGTTTAGCGCGTTTTTATCGGCATTAATTTAAATGAATTTTATCGGGATAAAAAAAATTACCGCAAGATTAACGCGGCAGACGTCACACCGGATGTTACGTTGCTCTACAAATAAACCAGAAAAAAAACAGCAAGCGCGCTGCAGAGGTCCACGCACGTTTGTTTTGCCAGCCACGGCAGCGCGAGACACAGAAAACGGATACTTAAATACTTTATGAATGGAAAGTTTACTTTTAAAAAGTTGCCAGATCGTTCCACTGACAAGACCAAAGTTACCTGTATGTTTTGCAGTCGTAAACTGAGCTATCATCATAGCACGTTGAGTCTGAAATAGCACTTAATGGCCAAGCACACAGCTGACGTGAGTACTCCGCCCCCTCGTCTCAGACAGACAGCTATGGACCATTTCAAAGCGAAGAAAATGGATGACACGACGAAGAACAAATTTGCTGAAGCCATAGCTAAATGTATGGCTACTGCATGCAAGCCTGTCAACATTGTCCACAGCTCGACTCAAGCTGAAATCATTCGCATTGCCTCTAACGACTCCTGTTGGGATTGACCTGGCGCTTTAAGAGGGGCGGGGCTGCCACTGACAGGTGACCGTTCGCGCGATATATAAAAGCAGCATAGCGTTTTGTTTCGTGAGTGAATACACTTGCTTTGTCGTCGGCATGGCTCAATGTTAAGCTACGCGTGTGCTTCTTATCAAGTCAGATGTGTAAAGTTAGCTTTTAGATTCGGTCATGATCGGTTGCTTTGTCTGCTTTGCATTGTGTCCGTTGTGCTTTCTGTTTGCCGCATCGCTATGCAATCACAGTCAGTTACCGTTCGCAATCGGCAATTATACAGCGTGGGCTAAAATGTTCCCGGATGAGCCCCCAAAAAATGTCAGGTTTTTCCAATTTGACACTCAGGAATAAAACACAAGGAGGAGAGAGGAGACTCAATTCTGGTACCAGGAGGGAACGAGGAGAACCGTTAGGTTTCAGTTCTCCGCACGTCACCCCTAACGATCTCCTCCTTCACCACCTTATTTATTGGGAAATCTACTACATAGGTGTGTCCAACCTAAAGGGTGGGGGCTTACAAAAACATCACGTTGCAGCTGGTGTTGATGGCTCCATCCACTGTCGAACCTTGCTCCTGTTTAGTCTTAAAACTTATCTCATCCCAACCACGTCCTCGGAAAGGTGGTTGCGTTCCTAAACTTCTTCCTAACCTTTCACACAGTGCACTAAGCATTCGTGAGTATAAAGGTGAGCATATAATGAATAAAAGGATTATAAATGTGAATGTTAATCATTCACATTTATAATCAAGTATTATATCTTTATTAAAAGCATAAGCGTTCTTCAATTAATGATTGCAGGCATAAGCGTTCTTCATTGCGAGCATAATCAATCAATCAATAATAATTTGTTTGTTTGTTTGTTTGTTTATTGTTTATTGAGCATATATATTACACACAGTAACAGATAGCCAAAAGGTAGGCAAAATTTATGAAAGGAAAATTTAAAAGTATGTAAAAGAAAAAAAAGAAAACACTCATCATCACAGTTGTATGCTCAAAGGAGTAGGAAGAAGTAAACAACTTATCTAGTCCTACCCCTTATTGTATAGAATATAAATTGATCGTTTTCAAAACAAAGAAGAAGAAGAGAAGTCTACATATCATCAAATACTTTTACCATTGTGGTAAACCAATGATGTCCGCCTCTACGCGGTGGTTGGACTCCGCCGGACCAAGGACCAGACGGACCAAGGACCGGACGGACCAAATGGACATCACTTCACCGACGGCCACCTCCTCGGGGGGAACCCTCGGCTACTACCGTCGACGGCTACCGTCTCCCACCCCCCCTGCCTTCCCCGTCATCCGCCCTAACGTCCCCCCCCCCGCTCTGCTGTCCCCCGTTAACCTCTCCCAACACCTTTCCTTCATCCTGCACGGTAGCTCTCGGCGGGGCCAGCGGGGCGACCCCTGTGGGAGCCTGTGCCGCCGCCACGCAACAACAACAACAACAACCATTGTGGTACTTTACTTTTCTATTTATACACCTTTCGGTTTGTGTATTTATAATTATTCTTTGACCTTTTTGTTTCAATTTCTCATAATCATTGTAATTACTGCATTTCTTGAGTACAAATGATAAATTAATCAAAATCCAAAACAAGAACAAAGAGCTGTAATACTAATTTTATAAATGTATCAAATGTATCTTCTTAATTGTGATTCTTATAGTTTTTTTGTACTGATCTTTTGAATTTATTTTTGAACTTCTCCAGCGATTTACTCATTTTCAGGTCCGTTTCAAGCTTATTCCACAGGTTGACACCTGTTACTGATACACACCTTTGCTTAATGTTTGTTCTTGTTCTGGATTTTTTGTATTGATTAGTACCCCTTAGATTATAACTGCTTTCTAATTTCAAAAAGCTTCTGAATATTTAGACAAAGGAAATTGTTATGTGCTTTATACATTAATTGGGCGATTTTGAAGTCAACCAGGTCGTAAAATTTCATTGTGTTTAATTTGATGAATAGTGGATTTGTGGGTTCTATATATTTAGACCTATTGATTGTTCTGATTGCTTTTTTTTGTAGTTTTAAGACAGGGAGTGTGTTTGTTTTACAGGCATTCCCCCATATTTCCACACAATATGTCATATATGGGAGTAATAATGAATAATATAATGTGCACAAGGAACTCTTATTCAACACGTCCTTAGTTTTGTGGAGTATCCCGATAGTTTTGGATATTTTTCTTTAACGTTATCTATGTGTGGCTTCCAGGATAGTTTGAAATCTATTACTAGTCCAAGAAATTTATTTTCATTAACTCGTTCTATTTCAATTGAATTTATCTTTATTTTGACTTGTTCTTTGATTGGTCGCGTGCCAAAACAACTATCTTGGTTTTTGTTAAATTTATAGATAGTTTATTTCTGTCAAACCAGTTTTTAATTTGGTTAATTCATTTTCCACAATTTTCAGGAGTTGTTCCATGTTATTTCCAGAGCAGTAGAAGGTTGTGTCATCGGCGAATAGGACACATTTGAATAGTTTTGAGACACTACAGATATCGTTTATATATAAAATGAATAGTTTAGGTCCAAGCACTGATCCCTGAGGCACTCCATGGGTAATTTTCAGTGAGTTGGATTTTATGTTATTAAACTGCACATACTGATATCTGTTTTCTAAATAACTTTCAATCCATTTATATGCTGTGCCTCTGATACCATATCTCTCTAATTTATTCAATAATATTGTATGATCTATTGTATCAAAAGCTTTTTTTAGATCTAGAAAAATCCCAACCGTGAATTCTTTATTGTCAATATTAGTCGCTATTGCTTCTACAAACTCCATTACTGCCATTAAGGTGGTCCGTTTTTCTCTAAAGCCGTATTGATTTTCACTTAATAGCACGTGTTTATTAATGAAGTTATCAAATCTGTGAGAAAATATTTTTTCTAATATTTTTGAAAATTGTGGTAGCAGTGATATTGGTCTATAATTTGTAAAGAATTGTCTTTCTCCACTTTTAAAAATTGGAATAACTTTAGCAGTTTTCATTTTTGATGGAAAAACACCGGCTTTAAATGATAGGTTGCATATGTATGTAAAAGGTCGGACTACAAATTCTATAATCTGTTTTATTATTGTCATGTCAATATTAAAACAGTCAGTTGACTTTTTACTTTTATATGTTTTTACAATATTTAATATTTCATTTTCATTCACAGCAGTAAGAAACATTGTGGAAGAATTTTTTTCTATGTATTTATCTATTTCAAAAGAATTTATTGGATCAGGAATTTGTTTTGCTAAATTACTGCCGATATTAACAAAATATTCATTAAATTCATTTGCTATTTCTGCAGTTTCCTCAATAATGGTATTTTTATCTTTCATAAAGTACTCCGGATAATTTACTTTATTAGAGCTGTTTCTAATTACATGATTTAAGATTTTCCATATTTCTTGAGTATTGCTTTTATTTTGCTCTAATAATGCATGAAAATGGTCTCTCTTGCTGATTTTTATAATGTTTACTAATTTGTTTTTATAAGTCTTATATTTTGTTTCAGCTTCTTTGGTTCTGGATTTTAGAAACGATTTGTATAGATTGTTTTTCTTTTACATGCATTTTCTATGCCTTTTGTTATCCATGGCTTATTTTGGTTTTTGTACTTTCTGGTGACCTTAATTACTGGGAAATGCTTGTCATATAAGGAGGTTATGGTTGACTGAAATGCGCCAAACGCAGTATTTGGATCTTCATTTGTGTAGACCTCTGACCAATTTTGCTTGTCTAAATCGAGCTTGAAAGCTGCGATGGAATGTTGGGTTCTGGGTCTTATTTCTGAGATGTGGGTTATTGATTTAGTTATTCTATCGAAGTAATTGTGAAAGGCTGCAAAGACCGGTAGATGGTCACTTATATCAGTTATGAGAAGTCCACTTTCCTTTTTATGATCAATCTTATTTATAAATATATTGTCTATTAATGTGGCTGTATCTACTGTTATTCTGGTGGGTATTAATGTAACATTAATAATAACACTAATAATAAGCGAACGTATGATAACTAAAATAATCAATCCATCAGCAATCGGCAATTTAAACAGCGTGGGCTAAAATGTTGCTAGAACAGTGGTGCCTTTATTTAGCTCATTTTTGCATAGTTGTCATGTTTGTCCGTCTGCAATCTGACGTTTAAACGAAGTAAATTGCGTTGCAGCTGGGGTTAATCATACCGGCGCTCCACTTCCGGGTTGGACATTTGGGACTTGTAGTTCTTTTGTTCGATTCGACTTGATATGTTTGTGTTGTATGCTTTCTTACGTTTAAAACAATGAATAATGATGACGATAATGATACATAGTGAAATCAGGGTTGGTTTGTTTGTTTATTGTTTATTGAGCATATATATTACACACAGTAACAGATTGCCAAAAGGTAGGCAACATTTATGAAAGGAAAATTTAAAAGTATGTAAAAGAAAAAAAAATATCAGGGTTGATTACATTATTTATAAAACGTATTGTTAAATAAAGGTAGTAATGTAAATTATATACATATTTACATTGTGATGCAGAAAGATAGATATATTAATTTTTTACTGCATTTATGTGTAGTTTAGGTTATTACCTGCTTCTGATACTTCTGTTACAACAACTACTACTACAACTTCTGCTGCAAAGTGCTCAAATAAATGATCAAAAAACTACAGAACGAGAGATCCTTCCATGCTGACCGACAATCCCTATTCAGGGGTCGTGAAAAACGGAATTAACTGAACAACTCCACTACGGATTGCCAGCGAGAGCCTCCATTACAAGCATCTGAAATGATGTCGACACAAAACCGTAGAGAGACTTCCGAGCAAGAAGGACCAACAGAATCAGCATAGCCTGACTGCTGTGTTCAAAGCAAATTTGAGAAAAACGAAGTATGCAACCATTGCTTAAATCCATTATAGGCTGAGTACTAGTTTACCTTAGCTGTGCACTTTATAATGTTATATTGCGCTGTTTTGATTCCATAAAAAGAGCTGTTCAAGCAGCTGTTGTGTGTCAAAATATTTTTTTCACTGTTGTTGATGGACAGTAATATTGTGTGAGAGATAGTGTGTGAATAACTGCTGCAAGTGAAAAATGTTCATGTCAAATTGAAAATCGAAATTGTTATTTCAGTACATATTTGCATTTTGCACCTAGAAAACTGATTCATGATTCCATGTTAATGAGAGCATTAAAATGGGGGGAAAATAGGACAAAAAATATAAAAGGAAATTCAGAAACGATAAAAAATGAGTGAGTAATCACGATTAACTTTTAGTTAATTTGAGTTAATTATGACAGTTGAGTTTTTAATTAGATTAAACATTTTAATCGTTTGACAGCTCTATATATATATATATATATATATATATATATATATATATATATATATATATATATATATATATATATATATATATATATATATATATATATATATAATAAAAAAATCCTCATCTCACCCCTCGGGTGGTGTCCGTCCCCATTCAGCTCGGGTCCTCTACCAGAGGCCAGGAAGCTTGAGGGTTCTGCGCAGTATCCTTGCTGGTCCCAGCACTGCACATTTCTGGACTGAGATGTCCGATGTTGTTCCGGGATCTGTTGCAACCACTCATCTAGTTTGCAGGTCACTGCCCCGAGTGCTCCGACCACCACAGGCACGACTGTCACCTTTACCTTCCAGGCTCTCTCCAGCTCCTCTCTGAGCCCTTGGTATTTCTCGAGTTTCTCGTGTTCCTTCTTTCTGATGTTTCCATCATTTGGGACCGCTACATCCACTACAACGGCTTTCTTCTGCCCTTTGTCAATGATCACGATATCCGGTTGGTTCGCCATTACCATCTTGTCAGTCTGGATCTGGAAGTCCCACAGGATCTTCGCCGGTCATTCTCCACCACCTTGGGAGGTGTTTCCCATTTTGACCTTGGGGTTTCCAGTCCATACTCGGCACAGATGTTTCGGTAGACTATGCCAGCCACCTGGTTATGGCGCTCCATGTAGGCTTTCCCTGCCAGCATTTTACACCCTGCAGTTATGTGTTGGATCGCCTCGGTGCCTCTTTGCACAACCTACACCTTGGGTCTTATCTGGTGTGGTATATCTGGGCCTCAATGGCTCTGGTGCTCAGGGCCTGCTCCTGAGCAGCCAGGATGAGTGCCTCTGTGCTGTCCTTCAGGCCAGCCCTCTCTAGCCACTGATAGGACTTCTTGAGATCAGCCACTTCACTTATGGTCCGGTGGTACATCCCGTGTAGGGGCTTGTCCTCCCATGATGGTCCCTCTTCCAGCACCTCATCCTCTGTTCCCCATTGTCTGAGACATTCTCTGAGTACATCATCCGTTGGAGCCTTCTCCTTGATGTATTCATGGAGCTTGGATGTTTCATCCTGGACAGTGGCTCTCACACTCACTAGTCCCCGGCCTCCTTCCTTTCGGCCATGCACAGTCTCAGGGTGCTGGATTTGGGATGGAACCCTCCATGCATGGTTAGGAGCTGGTCTTAACATCCGTGGTCTGAATCTCTTCCTTTGGCCACCTGATTATTCCTGCAGGGTATCTGATCACTGGCAGGGCATAGCTGTTTATTGCCCGGTCTTATTCTTGCCATTGAGCTGGCTTCTTAAGACTTGCCTCACCCCTGGAGGTATTTGGCCGTAGCCGCTTTCCTTGTTGCCAGTTCGAGGTTGCCATTGGCTTGTGGTATACCGAGGTACTTGTAGCTGTCCTCAATGTCTGCTATTGTTCCTTCAGGGAGTGAGACCCCTTCAGTGCGGACTACCTTTCCTCTCTTAGTCACCATCCGACTACATTTCTCAAGCCCGAATGACATCCCGATGTCGCTGCTGTAGATCCTGGTTGTGTGGATCAGGGAGTCTATGTCCCTTTCGCTCTTAGCATACAGCTTTATGTCATCCATGTAGAGGAGGTGACTGATCGTAGCTCCATTTTTGAGGCGGTATCCGTAGCCTGTTTTGGTGATTAATTGGCTTAGGGGGTTCAGTCCTATGCAGAACAGCAGTGGGGAGAGTATATGCCACATTTGATGGACACTTGGGTAAGTGGCTTGCCATTGGCTTCAAGTGTGGTTTTCCACATCCTCATCGAGTTCGCAACGAAGGCTCTTAGGGTCCTGTTCACCTTATACAACTCCAAGCATTCAGTGATCCATGTATGTGGCATCGAGTCGTAGGCTTTCTTGTAATCAATCCAGGCTGTGCACAGGTTGGTATGTCGGGACCTGCAGTCTTGTGCGACTGTTCTGTCAACCAGGAGCTGATGTTTGGCTCCTCTGGTATCTCTACCAATGCCCTTCTGTGCTTCGCTCATGTATTGATCCATGTGTCCACTTATCTTAGCCGCAATGATGCCTGACATGAGCTTCCATGTTGTGGAGAGACAGGTTATTGGCCGATAGTTGGATGGGACTGTACCCTTTGAGGGATCCTTCATGATCAGGATCGTTCGCCCTTCAGTTAGCCATCCTGTGTGAATCCCATCCTTCAGCAACTGGTTCATTTTTGTTGCTAGGCGCTCATGGAGTGCTTTGAGTTTCTTTAGCCAGTAGGTGTGGACCATGTCCGGGCCTGGTGCTGTCCAGTTTTTCATATCTGAGACTCTTTCCTGTATGTCTGCCACTGTTATGGTAACTGGGTTCTGCTCAGGGAGGTTGCTGTGCTCCTCTCTCAGGGTCACCAGCCATTGTGCACTGCTGTTATGTGCAGCCTCCCTCTCCCATATTCCTTTCCAGTACCTTTCAGTTTCCAGTCTTGGTGGGTCAGCTCTGCTGTTAGGACCCTTCCACTGAGCGTACACTTTCGCAGGTTGTGTTGCGAACAGCCTGGCCTCATTCTCTTTCGTGTACCTCTTTAGGCGACTGGACAAGGCTTGGAGCCTTTGTTTGGCAGTTTCAAGTGCTTCAGGTATGGTCATCTGGGTGTACCTCTCAGGTATCGGCCTTTTCATCACACCTCTCTGGGCCTCCGTCAATTGACTCACATCTTTCCGAGCCGCCTTGATCTTAGCCTCCAACCGTCTTTTCATAGTTGCTCCGATAGCCAAGGATTTCTAGGATCACTGATGCTGAAGCGTATATCAGCTCATTGGTTTCGGTGATCATTGTGGTAGGAATCGCCCTCAGTGGTGCATTCACACTTTCCATGAGACTTTCAGGTGGTACTTCACATAGCCGTTGTAATCGGTTTCTAGGTTGCCCAGCTTTCATCCTCGCCATGATCTTAGCTTTCAGGTCAGTTGCTGCCTTGCTCAGCATTTCATTCATTGGGGCTGGCCCTTCACCATGGAACCTGCATTGTACCTCATCAATCTCAAGTTGTGACAGCAATTGCCGTTTGTGGATGTTGGAACACTGAGTTACTAGTTGTTTCGTGGTCAACCGTGACTGTGGGTTTCGAAGTAACCATTCAGCCTGCATTCTCTCCATGTAACCCCTCTGACTAGGGTTGCTTGAGTAGTAGCATTCCAACAGAGCCATGTTATCGCATCTCGCCCATCTCCGCTTTGTTCCAGTAGCCCATTTTTCATCAAGGTGCTCTGGTTCCCCAGCACCTGACGCAGACCTTGTTTGGCCGGGCGACGTCTGAGCCGGCATGTCATTCATTTTATTGTCTCTTGACTTGTGCGGGGCTGTGTCGCATGCGCACTTTCGCTTTCCGATCGTTATCCGTTAAAGGCGTATACATGGCAGAGAGACCTGGGTAGCATTGTAGTGAAATGTAAACACTTCTCATTTCTCACCACTCAGGTGTAGTGGTGTTGGTTTTAGCTCCACAAAGTGAAACGAGCAGATGTACGGCTTGAAGCTGTCAGCTGTCAGTGTATTTGCCCTGATGCGTCGCGAGCGAGCAACTTTTAGCTACATATGCTACATTTGCGCTACTTATTGCTTATTGCATGTTATTAACACACTATTTAATACTTTTTAAGACAACATATGGTTAAATATTGTGTTGTCGGAATAACTGTAGTTAAGTCATGTAATATAGATAAGCTGTAGTTATTTACTCTCATTATAGAGGCATCAACCAGCGATGCAGCAGAGGCTGATAACATGAGCAGACACTGTGACGCATAAACACAGTAGGAAGATCAGTCCATGTCAGACCACAGTTATACGACAAACAGGCAATTAATAACCTCTTCACTAACCCTTACTGTGGGACCAAGCAACCCAGGAATTCCACCAAAAAGTAATTCATCTCCAGCTTTACTAGATACAGGAACTGGCTAACCAGAAGTTCGAACACAATGCGGAAGAAATTTCACCGTTAAAATGGACGGGGCGGAATAGGGTCAATACCTCACCGTGATTGGTTCGTTCAGCTCTGCACACAACAAGAGTCATTCATATCAATCTTGCGGGCCACACTAATATTACTAATATTAATCTTTCATATTTTGAGACCCTATGGTGTAAAGTCTTTCTGTAACAGTGGTGTCGTTTATTGTCGTTATTTTTGCACAGTCATCACGTTTGTGCGGTGGCACTAGAATGTTTGTTTTAACCAAGTAATTTGCGTTACAGCTGGAGTCAATAATGCCGGCACTTCACTTCCGAGTTTGGCCGTTGGGATTTGGATTCCTTTTGCTCGATTCCAGTTATGTTTGCTGAATGCTTTCTCATTTTTTGAATAATGAATATTGATAATACATAGTTTAAAATCATGGTTGATTGAATTATTTATTATTATTGTGAAGTTGAAGGTATTAAATTAATTAATGTAGTATTGGTTGTAGTGGTAATAATAGTAGTACTCGGAGAATGTTCAGAGATCAGCCATCTTGTTACCTCTGCGTCCCGCGTCCTAGATGCATAATTTTCCCACGGAACGCACAGTTCCAAATAATGTGCGTTTTTGGACGCAAGGAAATTTCTCAGTCAAAACAAACAAACAAAATAACCACGGCAAGCCTGAGGATTTCACGGGAATAATCGTTACCGGTAGCGTGTCGTTTCCGTGGCGTCATTTTCACGGTAACAAAAAATAGTTTAACCATAAAAGTCACCGCACACGAATTGACTGTGTGATCAACGCAATTTCACTGTGCCTGTATGTGTGTTTGTGGTGTGGTGTGTGTGTGTTTCTTCTAATTTACTTTCGTTTTGTTTTGTTTTCAGTGTTGGGGGGGGACGCAACAGATAACGTTATGTACGCATGCGGGTTGCTATTTGTATCACTAAACTCACCTGGGATGTATGCACAGAACACGAGAGCGAGATACGACGAGAAGCACGATTACGAGGCAAGTTGGTCATTAGATTTGTAGGCTAATCGCTGTGAAAAATATTATGAAACAGAATTGGTTATTCTATAATTTACTGGTTGTAGCATGGTAACTATTAATAAAACATTTGTCACAAGGAGTAGTAATGCTAATATTAACTGTTGGTACAACTAAAAACTCTTGCTTGGCTCTCGACGAAGGCGGACGCTTTTGCTTTCTGCTCCTGTCCCCCACCCCCACCCCCACCCTTCCCTGCTCGCCACTTAGTCCATGTGCTGTCTTTTGTCTAACTTTCCTAGCCTCCTGTCGTATTTTCATCCTAAAAACAAACATGGAATTGGTTGGCTGGTCTCTCGATGCCATCGACAAAATTTTCTCGACGAGATGAGCAGGCAGTGGGGAGCCTACTTGCCCTCGGGACTTTTGCTGCTGGGTACACCCTAGATCCTTGGAGGAAGCGGAGAATGGTGTGCCTGTCAACACTGTCCGTTGAGGATGTGGATGACATCTACATTATCGGCCTTCCGATAACAGGTATGCTGCTGTTTGACGCTAGCAGTTTCCTGATCTATCGAAAATTCAACCGACGGGAGCAGCTCGATTGGAAGTGAAGAGGCTGCCGGTCTAAGGATGGCAAAGTGCGGATGTCCAACACTCAGACTCAGACTGTGCTCAACCAAAAACTGTTGCGGTTTTGGAGCGTCTCTGCAAGATGGTCAAGAACTTGGAGAAACTGGAACTCCGTGCTCAAATATTGACAGAAATCACGGATTTGGCTGATCGACGCCACTGAAGAGACATAAGCCACGGACTCAAGGCTGTCTTAAATTCTTGGGCAGCCTGCTACCAAAACAACATCTGCTATCTCGACCTTCCCCTGATGAAAATATGCATGGAAGCTAGTCCCCCACCATCACCCCCTCCTTT
This sequence comes from Hippocampus mohnikei, assembly GCA_026261675.1. Classification (NCBI taxonomy): domain Eukaryota; kingdom Metazoa; phylum Chordata; class Actinopteri; order Syngnathiformes; family Syngnathidae; genus Hippocampus; species Hippocampus mohnikei. Next base: position 109,223 of record JAKGUB010000807.1, read on the forward strand.
ATACACTCCCTTGTATCACCGTCTTCATTGTTTATGTCTTGTGACCTGTTGTAACTGTCATATGCTTGTGCAGGAGTTTTTTTTGCCTAACTCAAATTATCCTCAAAATGAGGATAGTTCGAGCGTGGTTTTTTTTTTCTCCCCCTCTCCCTCCCTCGTGGTTTCTTTCTGACTTCGGGGTTGAGTGAACGCTGGCGCGTTTGGCTGCAGCTGCTCAACCCGTATTGTTTTGTATTGTTTTGTGTTTTTTGTTATTGTAAAGTGTCCTTGGGTGTCTTGAAAGGCGCTTATAAATAAAATGTATTATTATTATTATTATTAATGATGACATGTGTTAAATTATTTCGTCAAATTGATAGATGATGACACATGCATCGTCTTGGGAAGAGGATGTCAAGCCACATCAATACTTACCTGTATTAATGATTACCAGTAAATTAATCCTTGCAGTGTGAGATTGGAAAAAATACTCTGCTGATGCGACAGTTTTTGATCCATTTATTTTTTGGAATAAACCTGGAGTACACAGCTGCTGATGTAATGTTGATTGTTAATGCATAGTTTTCAAACATTTACCCTTGCAACATTATACTTTTGGGTTTCAGAATCCTTGATTATGAATATCAGTCAAAATAGAAAAATGGGTTCCCATGATGAACGTTTACAGAACCCAACATTAGTTACCGTGGTTTCCAATTGGGTAATCCGATGGAACCGAAAAACGGTTACCATTAATTACCGAAATCCTCAGGCCTGCTACTGAATTATTTACATTTTTGCAGCATTTGTTTATAATTGTATGTATATGTTGTTGTTTGTGTTATTATCATATGCAATTGAATAAGTAGACCGTTTCAGAATTCGAAATTTGGGACTCTCTCAATGCATAATGGGACTCATACTTTTCTGATCAGCGAGTCCCAGGGACTCGCTGCCGGTAAATTGTAAAATTATCACTGAGAGATTACCGCTTTTTCTGCAGTGATTGACTTCTATGGAAAGTCATTTCTCAACTTGTCTTCCGTGCCATGTCATGCCTCTTGAGTGTTGATTTACTTCATACTAAGAAACTACTGCACTAAAACATTAATTCATAAATGTATATCATGTGCTTTTTTTTTCTCAGTATAAATAACACGTACCCTGACTGTTCTACTCTTTGAATAAAAACACTTCATTCAAGCGTGAGGGAGTGACATGTGCAAGGGGTTATGATGGAGGGGTGTTGCAAATCATGAAGACCTGCCAAGTGGTATGATAGCATTGTTTTATACATGTCCTCGGCTAGGCCTCAGCTTCAAAATCAGTCCTTGGCCTCGGAATCAAGTCCTTGGCCTTGGCCTCGCGTTGCCGGTCCTTGGACACAACACTGCTACATGGGCGAAAAAAAACCCTAATGTGAAAAAATCTTCATGCATTAACGCCATTCCCATTCTCCTGCCCCCCATACAACGAAAAAAACCCTGTTGCGTTATACAAAATCATTTTCTCTGCTCCTGCCTCGCGAAGACATTCACTACAATGAAGTCTAATCCAACAGCGACCTCTACTGCTTCGTTCGGAAACGGCAACAGCAACCACCACACTGCTTTACATTGTGAACGATGTTTATTTCGGTCACAGCTGCGAGTTTCCTGAACGCAACATACTCATAGATGCTATGCCATTGGCTTACCGAGCATCATCCTGGCCTCCGATTGGCCAAGAGGGACCTCACTGTCTATGTGTGTAGATACTGTAGTTAGATCCGTGGAAGATAGAGTGGAATGCATCTGATTAGCTGCTCAGAGTAAATTGCTTGTGGCTCGACGGACAGTCAAATAAACGAACGTTTCCTGGAATTCTTTACTTGTTATCATGCTAAAATCCTTGCGCTAACTGGAGCGCGAATTAGAGAGAAGGCAAGTTCCATTGTGCTATGGCCATCGAGGACTACGAAGCGTCCCGTGGCTGGCTTCAAAGGTTCATTGAATGACATCAGCTGAGCGACGCTGTCTTGGGTGGCGATCGAGGGGAGGTCGAGTTAGAGACAGTGAGATGGTGGAAAGAAAAGCCACCGGGTCCAGGAAGTATTTGTTATTGTTAGATTCAGACGCAGCATGAACGTTGCTATTGCTAAAATGGCTACAAAACGGACCTTTGGATGTCAAGCAGCGAAGACAAGAAGAGCTCTGATGCTGGAAGAGAGGGTAAGTGATCAAAATAAAAGACATTATCAAAGAAATGGATGTAAGTGAAAGTGAATGCTGATCGTAAATTTCACAATTTCTTTCCCCTTTTTTTCTTTCTACACTGACAATATGAAGTGTCAAGTAAGTGTGTGCTCATACTTATGCACTATTGGAATAAAAAGAGTACACATACGTTTATGTGTGCGTGTGTGTGTGTGTGTTTGTGTGTGCTTACATCTGAGATCAAATTTGCTACAGTGAAAAACCCCCTGTTGTGAAGAATTTCTTGCTGCAAACATGATTTCGTTGTAGAGGAGTTTCACTGTAATACAAATGACCAAACCTCCTGGGAAACTAATGAAAACAAACTACATTTTTACATTTTTAAATAGACGCACCTCAAAGCAAAATATATATATATATATATCATATCTATTATTTAAATTTATTTTTGTGCATGCAAAAACTTTGTTTTTTCTTCTTTCTATCCCCCAATTTTGCTCTTTTAGACTGTAAATTTCCCCAGTGTGGGATAAATAAAGGATATCTTATCTTATATATTGTCAGAGGGCCGGACTGGATCGGGTACAATCCGAATCGACTCTCCTCTAAGGGGTCCGGACCCCTGGTGAGCCTCCTCGCCCGCGGTGACGCGGAATCGCAGGGAGGTGGGGATTCCATTAAGCCGATGTTGAGAAAGACATGCTTGAGTTCTCACTGCCTTTAATTTTACGAAACCAACCCGGTCTAAATCCTTATTGAATTCCCAAATAGTAACCGTTCCAGATTTGGAGACATAATAACGGACGTTGTGTTTTTACAGCAGCTCTTTTTCATTTTCCCTCTATTGCAATTGTTAATCACTCAGGTAAAGTTCAATAATCCTTGTGAGGACCATTCAGGTTCGTTTGTCATGCCGGAGTAAAATATTTTAAGTAAGGCGCTCAAAGATGGTTAACGCGACCCGATGTTAATGCTTATTCGCCGCTCGCTCATTATTGAGGTTGAGTGGTCCATGATTCAAATCATGAAATGACTGAGGTGGACGCCAATACATTTGATAAGATTTATTAAAATAGATAAAAATGACAATCATTGTGATAACATTCATAATCAACCGTAAAACCTCGACTCACAAGGAATTCACAGTAATCATGAAAATCACACAATCATTGAAGTGAAGATGTAGCTTAAAATCCAAATGATTGGATGATGAAACCAAATTAAGTGAACATTAAAAAAAGAATATGACAAAAAGGTTATAAAATGAATAAATGCGATTAAATAATAGTCTATCTTGATGAGCCTGGAGTGGTCGTGCCCAACACGCCCGTTTTCCTGTATATTGAAAATCGGAAATAAGATCTAATTATTAAAGACCAGAATATATAGAATTTAAATCCTTCGGTTAGTTGCTCTCTCGAGGGCATAATTAGTTTCGTAGTTTTCTTACCGAAATAGTGGTATGGAGCATGGAGAAAATTCCTCTTTTAAAAGGAAAGAAAAAAAATTAATAAAAAATAAGTGTCTAAGCTTACTCTTTGTCATCTATGAGCTGGGATAAAAAAAAAAATCGGAGAAAGGACAAACGTGATGATCCATGCTGAGTCCAATTGCTCTCGGCTGATGCAGAGAGTTGTAAAAAAGGAAAAAGTCCTTTGTGCCTGCTTGCTGCTGGTGTTGGAGTCGAGCTTGCAGGGGACCGAATGGGCTGGAGGCAGAGCCTCCGCCACGGAGGAGAGAGCCCAAAGGCTCCTCCAAAATGCCCTTCGAAAATGCCGTGCTCAAAATCTCCACCGCGTCTCTTTCCCTGCAACTCCTTTTAAAGCCCTGAATGTAGGGCTAAGGTAATCTCATCCTCCAGATGGTGGAGTGATAGGTTGATTATTTTAGTTATCATACATTCGCTTATTATTAGTGTTATTATTAATGTTACATTATTATTGATTGATTGATTATGCCCCTCCGCGAGCCGTCACCTTACCGTGGTGGAGGGGTTTGTGTGTCCCAATGATCCTAGGAGCTAAGTTGTCTGGGGCTTTATGCCCTGTCAGGTCAGCCATGGCAAACAGGTTCTAGGTGAGGGACCAGACAAAGCACGGCTCAAAGACCCTTTATGATGATTGAAATTAATGGATCTAGGTTTCCCTTGCCCGGACGCTGGTCACCGGGCCCTCTGGAGCCAGGCCTGGTGGTGGGGCTCGTTAGCGAGCGCCTGGTGGCCGGGCCTACACCCATGGGGCCCGGCCGGCTCAGCCCGAAGAGGAAACGTGGGTCCCCTTCTCATGGGCTCACCACCCATGGAGGGGCCAAAGGGGTCGGGTGCAATGTGAGCTGGGCAGCAGGCAAAGGCGGGACCCTGGCGGTCTGATCCTCGGCTGCAGAAGCTAGCTCTAGGACGTGGAATGTCACCTCTCTTGCAGGAAGGAACCCGAGCTGGTGTGCGAGGTAGAGAAGTTCCGACTGGATATAGTCGGACTTGCCTCGACACACAGCCTGGGTTCCATTGTGCTATGGCCATCGAGGACTACGAAGCGTCCCGTGGCTGGCTTCAAAGGTTCATTGAATGACATCAGCTGAGCGACGCTGTCTTGGGTGGCGATCGAGGGGAGGTCGAGTTAGAGACAGTGAGATGGTGGAAAGAAAAGCCACCGGGTCCAGGAAGTATTTGTTATTGTTAGATTCAGACGCAGCATGAACGTTGCTATTGCTAAAATGGCTACAAAACGGACCTTTGGATGTCAAGCAGCGAAGACAAGAAGAGCTCTGATGCTGGAAGAGAGGGTAAGTGATCAAAATAAAAGACATTATCAAAGAAATGGATGTAAGTGAAAGTGAATGCTGATCGTAAATTTCACAATTTCTTTCCCCTTTTTTTCTTTCTACACTGACAATATGAAGTGTCAAGTAAGTGTGTGCTCATACTTATGCACTATTGGAATAAAAGAGTACACATACGCTTATGTGTGCGTGTGTGTGTGTTTGTGTGTGCTTACATCTGAGATCAAATTTGCTACAGTGAAAACCCCTGTTGTGAAGAATTTCTTGCTGCAAACATGATTTCGTTGTAGAGGAGTTTCACTGTAATACAAATGACCAAACCTCCTGGGAAACTAATGAAAACAAACTACATTTTTACATTTTTAAATAGACGCACCTCAAAGCAAAATATATATATATATATCATATCTATTATTTAAATTTATTTTTGTGCATGCAAAAACTTTGTTTTTTCTTCTTTCTATCCCCCAATTTTGCTCTTTTAGACTGTAAATTTCCCCAGTGTGGGATAAATAAAGGATATCTTATCTTATATATTGTCAGAGGGCCGGACTGGATCGGGTACAATCCGAATCGACTCTCCTCCAAGGGGTCCGGACCCCTGGTGAGCCTCCTCGCCCGCGGTGACGCGGAATCGCAGGGAGGTGGGGATTCCATTAAGCCGATGTTGAGAAAGACATGCTTGAGTTCTCACTGCCTTTAATTTTACGAAACCAACCCGGTCTAAATCCTTATTGAATTCCCAAATAGTAACCGTTCCAGATTTGGAGACATAATAACGGACGTTGTGTTTTTACAGCAGCTCTTTTTCATTTTCCCTCTATTGCAATTGTTAATCACTCAGGTAAAGTTCAATAATCCTTGTGAGGACCATTCAGGTTCGTTTGTCATGCCGGAGTAAAATATTTTAAGTAAGGCGTTCAAAGATGGTTAACGCGACCCGATGTTAATGCTTATTCGCCACCGTTCGTTCATTATTGGAGGTTGAGTGGTCCATGATTCAAATCATGAAATGACTGAGGTGGACGTCAATACATTTGATAAGATTTATTAAAATAGATAAAAATGACAATCATTGTGATAACATTCATAATCAACCGTAAAACCTCGACTCACAAGGAATTCACAGTAATCATGAAAATCACACAATCATTGAAGTGAAGATGTAGCTTAAAATCCAAATGATTGGATGATGAAACCAAATTAAGTGAACATTAAAAAAAGAATATGACAAAAAGGTTATAAAATGAATAAATGCGATTAAATAATAGTCTATCTTGATGAGCCTGGAGTGGTCGTGCCCAACACGCCCGTTTTCCTGTATATTGAAAATCGGAAATAAGATCTAATTATTAAAGACCAGAATATATAGAATTTAAATCCTTCGGTTAGTTGCTCTCTCGAGGGCATAATTAGTTTCGTAGTTTTCTTACCGAAATAGTGGTATGGAGCATGGAGAAAATTCCTCTTTTAAAAGGAAAGAAAAAAAATTAATAAAAAATAAGTGTCTAAGCTTACTCTTTGTCATCTATGAGCTGGGATAAAAAAAAAAATCGGAGAAAGGACAAACGTGATGATCCATGCTGAGTCCAATTGCTCTCGGCTGATGCAGAGAGTTGTAAAAAGGAAAAGTCCTTTGTGCCTGCTTGCTGCTGGTGTTGGAGTCGAGCTTGCAGGGGACCGAATGGGCTGGAGGCAGAGCCTCCGCCACGGAGGAGAGAGCCCAAAGGCTCCTCCAAAATGCCCTTCGAAAATGCCGTGCTCAAAATCTCCACCGCGTCTCTTTCCCTGCAACTCCTTTTAAAGCCCTGAATGTAGGGCTAAGGTAATCTCATCCTCCAGATGGTGGAGTGATAGGTTGATTATTTTAGTTATCATACATTCGCTTATTATTAGTGTTATTATTAATGTTACATTATTATTGATTGATTGATTATGCCCCTCCGCGAGCCGTCACCTTACCGTGGTGGAGGGGTTTGTGTGTCCCAATGATCCTAGGAGCTAAGTTGTCTGGGGCTTTATGCCCCTGTCAGGGTCACCCATGGCAAACAGGTTCTAGGTGAGGGACCAGACAAAGCACGGCTCAAAGACCCTTTATGATGATTGAAATTAATGGATCTAGGTTTCCCTTGCCCGGACGCGGGTCACCGGGGCCCCCCTCTGGAGCCAGGCCTGGTGGTGGGGCTCGTTGGCGAGCGCCTGGTGGCCGGGCCTACACCCATGGGGCCCGGCCGGGCTCAGCCCGAAGAGGAAACGTGGGTCCCCCTTCTCATGGGCTCACCACCCATGGGAGGGGCCAAAGGGGTCGGGTGCAATGTGAGCTGGGCAGCAGGCAAAGGCGGGGACCCTGGCGGTCTGATCCTCGGCTGCAGAAGCTAGCTCTAGGGACGTGGAATGTCACCTCTCTTGCAGGGAAGGAACCCGAGCTGGTGTGCGAGGTAGAGAAGTTCCGACTGGATATAGTCGGACTTGCCTCGACACACAGCCTGGGTTCTGGTACCAGTTCTCTCGAGAGGGGTTGGACTCTCTTCCACTCTGGAGTTGCTCATGGTGAGAGGCGCAGAGCAGGTGTGGGCATACTCATTGCCCCCCGGCTCAGTGCCTGTACATTGGGGTTCACACCGGTAGACGAGAGGGTTGCTTCTCTCCGCCTTCGGGTGGGGGGACGGTCCTGACCGTTGTTTGTGCATATGCACCAAACAGCAGCTCAGCATACCCACCCTTTTGGAGTCCTTGGAGGGTGTGCTGAGAGTATTCCGGCCGGGACTCCTTTGTTCTGCTGGGGACTTCAATGCTCACGTGGGCAATGACAGTGAGACCTGGAAGGGCGTGATTGGGAGGAACGGCCCCCCCGATCAGAACTCGAGTGGTGTTTTGTTATTGGACTTCTGTGCTCGTCACGGATTGTCCATAACGAACACCTTGTTCAAACATAAGGGTGTCCATATGTGCACTTGGCACCAGGACACCCTAGGCCGCAGTTCGATGATTGACTTTGTGGTTGTATCATCGGATTTGCGCCACATGTTTTGGACACTGGTGAAGAGAGGGGCGGAGCTGTCAACTGATCACCACCTGGTGGTGAGTAGGTTCGATGGTGGGGAAGACGCCGGTCCGCCCTGGCAGACCCAAACGTATTGTGAGGGTTTGCTGGGAGCGCTGGCGGAATCCCCTGTCAGAAAGAGTTTCAACTCCCACCTCCGGCAGAGCTTTTCCCATGTCCCGGGGATGCGGGGACATTGAGTCCGAATGGACCATGTTCCGCGCTCTATTGTTGAGGCGGCCGATCTGAGTTGTGGCCGTAAGGTGGTTGGTGCCTGTCGTGGCGGCAACCTCGCACCCGCTGGTGGACACCAGCGGTAAGGGATGCCGCCAAGCTGAAGAAGGAGTCTTATCGGGCCTTTATGGCCTGTGGGTCCCCAGAGGCAGCTGACGGGTATCGACTGGCTAAGCCGAACGCAGCTTCAGTGGTCGCTGAGGCAAAAACCGGGCGTGGGAAGAGTTCGGTGAGGCCATGGAAGCCGACTTCCGGACGGCTTCGAGGAAATTCTGGTCCACCATTCGACGCCTCAGGAGGGGGAAGCAGTGCACCACTAACACTGTGTACAGTGGGGATGGAGCGCTGCTGACTTCGACTCGGACGTTGTGAACCGGTGGGCAGAGTACTCAAGACCTCCTCAACTCCACCAGCACGCCTTCCTTGAGGAAGCAGAGTCTGGGGACTCTGAGGTGGGCTCTCCTATCTCTGTGGTTGAAGTCACCGATGTGGTTAAAAAGCTCCTCGGTGGCAAGGCCCCAGGGTGGTTGAGATCCGCCCGAGTTCCTCAAGGCTCTGGATGTTGTGGGCTGTCCTGGCTGACACGCCTGCAGCATCGCGTGGTCATCGGGGAGAGTGCCTCTGGATTGGCAGACCGGGTGGTGGTCCTCTTTTAAAAGGGGGACCGGAGGGTGTGTTCCAACTACAGAGGAATCACACTCCTCAGCCTCCCTGGTAAGGTCTATTCAGGGGTGCTCGAGAGGAGGGTCCGTCGGGAAGTCGAGCCTCAGATTGAGGAGGAGCAGTGCGGTTTTCGTCCCGGCCGTGGAACATTGGACCAGCTCTACACCCTTAGCAGGGTCCTCGAGGGTACGTGGGAATTCGCCCAACCAGTCTACATGTGTTTTGTGGACTTGGAGAAGGCGTTTGACCGTGTCCTCTGGGAGTTCTGTGGGGGTGCTTGGGAGTATGGGGTACCGAGTCCCTGATACGGGCTGTCCCGTCCCTATACTGCCGATGTCAGAGTTTGGTCTGCATTGCCGGCAATAAGTCGGAATCGTTTCCAGTGAGGGTTGGACTCCGCCAAGGCTGCCCTTTGTCGCCGATTCTGTTCGCCACCTTTATGGACAGAATTTCTAGGCGCAGCCGGCGCTGAGGGGGTCCGTTTTGGTGGCCTCAGTATTGCATCTCTGATTTTTGCAGATGATGTAGTACTGTTGGCTCCTTCAAGCAGGGCTCTCCAACTCTCACTGGAGCGTTTCGCAGCCGAGTGTGAAGCGGTTGGGATGAGGATCAGCACCTCCAAATCTGAAACCATGGTCCTCAGTCGGAAAAGGGTGGAGTGCCCTCTCCGGTCGGGAGGAGATCTTGCCCCAAGTGGAGGAGTTTAAGTATTTTGGGGTCTTGTTCACGAGTGAGGGCAGAAGGGAGCGAGAGATCGACAGGCGGATCGGTGCAGCGCCTGCTGTGATGCGGACGCTGTATCGGTCTGTCGTGGTAAAGAAGGAGCTGAGCCAAAGGGCGAAGCTCTCAATTTACCGGTCGATCTACGTCCCAACCCTCATCTATGGCCACGAGCTATGGGTCGTGACCAAAGAACGAGATCCCGGATACAAGCGGCGAAATGAGTTTTCTCCGCAGGGTGTCCGGCTCTCCTTAGAGATAAGGTGAGAAGCTCGGTCATCCGGGAGGGGCTCAGAGTAGAGCCGCTTCTCCTCCACATCGAGAGGAGCCAGATGAGGTGGCTCGGGCATCTAATTAGGATGCCTCCTGGACGCCTCCTGGTGAGGTGTACCGGCATGTCCCACTGGCAGGAGACCCCGGGACGCACCCAGGACACGCTGGAGAGACTATGTTACCCAGCTGGCCTGGGAACGCCTCGGGATCCGCCAGGAAGAGCTCGAAGAAGTGGCTGGGGAGAGGGAAGTCTGGGATTCCCTCCTAAAGCTGCTGCCCCCGCGACCCGAAAGAAAATGGATGGATGGATGGATGGATGATTATGCTCGCAATGAAGAACACTTATGCCTGCAATGATAAATTGATTATGCTCGCAATGAAGAACACTTATGCCTGCAATCATTAATTGAAGAACGCTTATGCTTTTAATAAAGATATAATGCTTGATTATAAATGTGAATGATTAACATTCACATTTATAATCCTTTTATTCATTATATGCTCACCTTTATACTCATGAATGCTTAGTGCACTGTGTGAAAGGTTAGGAAGAAATTTAGGAACACAACCACCTTTCCGAGGACGTGGTTGGGATGAGATAAGTTTTAAGACTAAACAGGAGCAAGGTTCGACAGTGGATGGAGCCATCAACACCAGCTGCAACGGGATGTTTTTGTAACAATGGCACACATGTACGTAATTTACACTCACATTACACTCACAGCTTTTCTGCTTGGCTCTCGACGAAGGCGGACGCTTCTCTGCTCTGCTCCTGTCCTCCCCCCCACCCTCTCCTTGCTCGCCACTCAGTCTACGTGCTGTCTGTGTCTAACAGCCTCCTATCGTATACACACACATAGTCAAACAAGTTCAGTGTGTCTCCAACAGCCCCCACCCTTTAGGTTGGACACACCTATGTAGTAGATTTCCCAATAAATAAAGTGGTGAAGGAGGAGATCGTTAGGGGTGACGTATGGAGAACTGAAACCTAACGCTTCTCCTCGCTTCCTCCTGGTACCAGAATTGAGTCTCCTGTCTCCTCCTTGTGTTTTATTCCTGAGTGTCACATTGATAAACCTGACATTTTTGGGGCTCGTCCGGGATCGCAATATACCTGACGCCCAGACGCTGAGTCGACGGCCAGGAAGACCGTGGCCACGGCACAAACACCCTTTCCGGGACTGGGTTTCGCCTCGCCTGGGGGCTGAGGGTTGACGCGAATCCCGAGGAGAGAGGACGACTCTTGGTGAGTAGGGCGGCGGTGTCCTGTACGTACTTAAACTACGCATTAACACTCTTTCAAGCGTTGACTGAGTGTTGCGCGCCGGGTTTTTAGAAGACAGAGGTCAGGGTGGTCTTTAAACCTGTTTCTAGTTGGAACTCTCTCAGGGCAGGTGTTGAGCCTGAGAGGGATTCATTGGGAAGGAACTCTTTCAAGCGTTGATTGAGTGTTTGCGCGCCGGCAAAAGACGTGGTCTTTAATGCCGCTTAAAGCCCTGAGCCATACTAGTCCCTATCAGGCATATAGACAGAGTAGTCTTTAAAACTGTGAGGGCGACGGTGTCCTGTACGTGCTTAAACTCCGTGTGTAAATATTGTCTTTAAAACTGTGAGGGCGACGGTGTCCTGTACGAGCTTAAACTCCGTGTGTAAATAGTGTGTGTGTGTAGAACGGTACCTAGGTTGAATGTAATCGAATAAAATGCGCTTCATGAGTGACTGTGTAACTGTGTGAGTGGAGGTTTGCTACCTCATTCGAACAGGCCATTTGGTGTGACAACTGTCTGAGGAAGCAGATGCAAGAATTTCCCGCCACTTTGGTATACTTTGGTACACTTTGGTGGTAGAAGGTTGGAAATTACCTCAGTCGGAGAAATTGTCACCCTGTTCAAGGGAAAAGTCAGCATAGTTACCCTAGGTAAACCGCTGACTCTCAAATTTGCAAAATGGTGATACTAAATAGTAAGACCGCAGATAAAAAGAATCCTAAAATGAAGTTAACATGTACGGACTGGAAATTCGTAGAGATCCAATGTCCTTCAAAGATAAAAAATATAATTACGCTGGCCAGCTGAACACACAAATCTTAGTCCACCTGCAGTATAATGTTAGAACTATGTGCGAAAATGACAGGAGAATAACAGAGGGTAGAGAGAGAAAATGAGTTTAAGATGACATCACATCAAGATGACATCACATCACAGTCAACAATTCGCGCAGAAATAGGGGCAGAGGAATGCCAAGGAAGAGACGTGGGACTGATACAGGGGAGATTTTTGTTGGTGTTGTGGGGCAAAAGGCCACATTTCACGTGACTGTCCCAAGAGTAAATTTGTAAGTGAATGATGAGGCATTCCTGCTTCTCAGCAAGAGATCGCAACTTTCCTTGTTGCTTCGTGATGGAAGGAAGTTTCATTTTTGAAGGAACACGGAAAGTTGACAGTGGCTTGTTTATTTTCTGGCTTTTGCAGTGTAGGAGGTTTGTACGGCATCTATTGTAATTACTTGTAACTGTAATAATTATAATTCCTTAAGTTTCATTATTTCAACCTGCGCTACATGAAGTATGTGTAAATCAAAAAAGGTTGAGTTTGGGTGTGGTGACACAGAGAGTTTTGGATACTTATAGTGGGTGAAAGGCAAGTGAAAGTGAAAGGCAAGTTGCGCTGCTATTTGCCAGGATGTTCCGATTATATTACATTGTTTTGTAGATTATGATCACAAGATGCACATTTCTCTTGAAACATGAGAAGAGCCATCACGGCTCCTGATGTGGGAGAAATGATGGTCTTGTGTCATGAAATTATGTAAATTCAGTTACAACTTTGCTATCCTTGCATAGTGTTGTGCTTTCCCTCGTTATGAAATTTAAATTTAATGACTAGTTGAAGAGTTGAAGCTATGAACTACCAATCATAACGTCGAACATACAAATTCATGTTGGTTTGAGTCATGAAAAAAAAAAATGTAAGATTTTAAGCCATGTCTCATTTGTGCATACACGGGCTGGAATTCTAATTTCGTTCGTCACAAGAGCAAAATATTCCAGCAAGAGCAAAATCTTCCGGCTTTAGTCAATGTTTATGTTTCAAGGTCACGTGTGGAGAATTTAGAATTGGCTTCATTAACTTAGAATGACTGCACGTTTTAAGGTCAGCAGTGGCATTTTTGAAAATCACAAACCCTAGGTGGTGTTTACCAAAGACAGTTGTGGCGTAGATAAGCCACTTGGCAGCCTTGAGCAGTGTATGGTGCGAACTCTGCATGCTGGAAGAGTGCAAGAAAAAAAACCCAAAAAGAAACAAGTGGATGAGCTGCTGCACACTAATATGAAGTTTTTTTTGTTGCCTGCTAGGCATTTATTTTGCATGGCTATGTTGTCATGTCGATCCCATTTAACACTGGAAAAATGCATGGTACTTGACCCTACAGCTTTATTACTGCTTCCTGATGGGTGTTTGTTTGTTTGTTTGTTTGTTTGTTTGTGTGTTGGGCATATAAACTGGCAATAGTGATTTGAGAGGTTGTAGGAGGTAGTACAACAAACATTTCTAGTCCTACCCCTCGTTCTTTGTGTGTTTTAATTTGTTTGATATTAATATTGCAATAACATGCATGGCAGGCTGATTGGACACTCTAAATCGTCCCTAGGTGTGAGCATGGGCTTGGATGGTTGTACGTGTCTGTGGTTGTACGTGTCTGTGGTTGTATGTGTCTGTATGAGCCCTGTAATTGGTTGGCAACCGGTTCAGGGTGTCCCCCACCTACTGCCCGAAGATGGCTGGGATAGGCTCCAGCAAAACCCCCATGGCCCTTGTGAGGATGAAGCGGATCGGAAAATGAATGATTGAATGAATGAATTAATATAGTAATGGGTCATTTATTGTGTATATCTCACTTTGACGGGCGAAGGAAGAAATCTAGATATAGACAAACGCATTTCCCCTTGTGTAGGCTATACTTAAGTAGGTCTATACAACTTGCGGTTTGTACACATACTGTTTGAGCAAATACGCTAGCATATTTATACATCACTTTTCTCTCTGATTCAAAGTTGGTGCTCCATTACATTACGACATCGCATCAGTTTATTGGCTTAAAACTGATTTATCTAGTTACTTTGCGGTTTGCTTTTGAACCTGTTTTTGAACACGGCAGGTTGGTCACACATTTTCTGGTCAACATGATGGCCAACATGATTGTTAGGATTTGGCTTAAGAGTAACATAAAAAATACATACGGTATATCTATGTATATATGGTATTTCAACAACGAGGAGTGTGAGGGAAAAGTGGTTAGGGTGTCCGTGTTTTATGTTATGTGTTGTGTTTATTGTTTTACTTTATATTGACTATTTTGTGGGGCGCTTTGTTAAGGCTGCGGCTGTTGTGAAAGCGCCTTACAAATTAGGGTATATTGTATTGTGCGTGACGTATTGGTAGATCGGTATAACGAATGCTGTTCGTTATTGCGTCGAGTTGTGGTATTTATGTGCGTGGCACACGCGGCAGCGGAGCAGCAAACGGTGCTTCTGCTTTGTTTATTTCTTTATGTTAATTTTTTGAGAGGGGGGACTTGCTGACTATCAGCAACGTGTATATTTACAGATAATGCACATGGGTTTCATTGAATTAATGAAGGGATGCCATATTGCCTGGGTTTGGTTGAGGCTTTTCCAAAACGGGTCGGAAATTTATGGCAATGGAACACATTTTGTGAACAGGTTAATTGATCAAACAGAACGCATGTTTCACATTTTATTTGAGACACTATTGCTCCCGCCATCCACAATCTGCGGGATTGGTAGCAAGTATGAAATTTTATGGTTAAAATTCAATTAAAGAAATTGAATTGAAATGGAATTGATTTATGTTATATTACTATTACGAGAATTGTGTCTCTTTCTTTGTTTGAAATATTGTTTGGGAGACCATGTAAATTATTGATATTTTCTACAAAATTGTGTACTTGTGTAAGCTAATTCGGTTGACAATATGCGAGAGAGTTTAGAAGAAAAAAAAAAAAAAACAATGAATTGAGATTGCCGTAGGACGATTGTGCTTTTTCACAGCAGGACAAAATGGTGGTTCCAGCAGACCTGGCTCTGATTCAAAACATGAAAAAGAAACATTGTACTTCTTTGAAGGGTTGCTGACCACACCGATTGACGGACATTGTAAAAAGGTCATCTCGATAGAAACATCCACCGAGAAAGGTGAGCGAAGTCCGGTGACGCGATGGGCACAGTATTTTAGTTACTGGGAACATCAAACGGCCGGCGGTTTCAAGACACCTTTGCACTCATTTAGGGAGTGTTTCTGTCACCATGCTAGAATATCAGTAGTGGCATGTCATTTCCTGTTATATTTTATGGTATTTGTGCTCTCCTTTAGCACATGTGAGAGGGGATGTATTTTTTAATAATAACCTACATTTTGCTAATAGATCTAGACCAGGGGTGTCAAACTCATTTTTTGTCACTGGACGCTTTGGAGTTGCACATTCCTTCGGTGGGCCGGTACGACGGTGAAATTTGATTAAATGGTTACATGTTATTAATTGCACAACTCAACTCAACTGTGTTTATAGAGCAACTTAAATCAACCATTGCTGTATACAAAGTGATGTACATAGAGTGAATATAAAAAATAATACAATGATGAAATTATTAATTAATAACAACATATGAATGAATTGCCAATTCTGAAACCAGTCATATTTTGTTCAATTATTGTTTGAGTGAGTGTTAGTAGGTAACGAAATTATCACAAAATATCGACACTATTTCTATAAAATGTTGACATTTCGGGACAAATTTTAGCAGGGTTCATGGAAGTTGATGCGCGTGAATTGCTTTCACGGGCCACATAAATGTATGTGGGGTTTCGACTTTGACACCTGTGATCTAGATGATCTTGGGAAAAGAAAAGAAAAAACACATTTTGGCGCAAATTGTTGGATACATTTTGTTTTGGAGGTTGAAGTGATTATGTATTGTGCTCCTTGGTTGATGTTGCTGGAATGAATTTGAATTTATTACTGTTTATTGATTTATTTCTAGTTCAAATTGTGCATTCATTCGGTCATAAAGGTTCAAATACGGATTTTAAATACACTTTTGGGGTAATTTTATGCGTTGAGGATCTTTTCTTTTATGGTAAAAGGAAAAAAGAAAACAACACGACGTTAATATAGTTATTTGCTGAAAGTTGAACTATATTTCTTTCTGTTGTTCTTTTATTTTATGTTGATGTGGATACGATGAAATGTAGTAATGTACTTCGAACAATTTTATTGGCAAATGATGATTATCGAGGCGGAGAGTTTTTCTTTTTCTTTGCGAAAAATCATGAAAGAGCTCTGCTTTACGGGTTGTCACAGGTGTTTGCGCATTGGTGTCACTGCTTTACCAATGACTATGTTTCCGTCCACAGGAGAGGATATTTGAGATTCCACCTACGTTGGTGTAATTGGAGTTCCTCGTGGCGTACCAGATGAGTATAAATTGGTTAACCAGGTTGCTGCACGGTGAGAGTCCATTTTTTATAAACGTGCTGACGGGATCAGCTACCTCCACCACATTGTCCAGAAGCTTGCAAATTGTACTGAGGAAGCCTTTTTGGCAATTGGAAGTAAAACAATTGACAGTCACCTCTCTGATGGTGCTCCGGGACCGCATAGCGATCAATGTGCTCTTGGTTGAGGCCAATCGAGCGTGTGCGGTGTGTGGTGAGCAGTGCTGTTCAACCACGCCCTGAGGGCCCCGCACACTGAACCGGATCGCTCCGGCGTGACCACGCCCTTGTCATCAGAGTTGTGGAGTGAGACCTTTGTCACGTAATAATACTGGTGTGTTATGTTTTAATCTCTGAAATTATTTTTCCTCAGCTATCTCGACATTGTGTGGATGTTGCTGAGGTCCCTGTATCAAAAGCTCTGCTTATCCAATTTATCACTACGGTTATGGTACCCACGACGTCTAAAGTGAATGAAATTTACCCTCTGCTGTTACTTTTGGATGGCAGTGATTCTGATGTGGAAAACAACTCGGGTTGTTGTGACTTGTTTTCATTTAGATATCAGGATGTTGTGGACCATGTTTACCATCTTTTCCTGGGTTCTTTTTCGGATTGGTTTTTGATCTGGTTGTTACCTCTATCTTTTCGACCCCTGGGTCTACCTATGTTTGCATGTACATGTCTCCGCTGAATAAAGTCTGTCAGGAAGGTTCTGTGCGATGATATGAGAAAATGTAGGATATACAGGGGGGAATGATAGGTTGATTATTTTAGTTATCATACATTCGCTTATTATTAGTGTTATTATTAATGTTACATTATTATTGATTGATTGATTATGCTCGCAATGAAGAACACTTATGCCTGCGATGATAAATTGATTATGCTTGCAAAGAAGAACGCTTATGCCTGCAATCATTAATTGAAGAACGCTTATGCTTTTAATAAAGATATAATGCTTGATTTTAAATGTGAATGATTAACATTCACATTTATAATCCTTTTATTCATTATATGCTCACCTTTATACTCATGAATGCTTAGTGCACTGTGTGAAAGGTTAGGAAGAAGTTTAGGAACGCAACCACCTTTCCGAGGACGTGGTTGGGATGAGATAAGTTTTAAGACTAAACAGGAGCAAGGTTCAACAGTGGATGGAGCCATCAACACCAGCTGCAACGGGATGTTTTTGTAACAATGGCACACATGTACGTAATTTACACTCACATACACACACATAGTCAAACAAGTTCAGTGTGTCTCCAACAGCCCCCACCCTTTAGGTTGGACACACCTATGTAGTAGATTTCCCAATAAATAAGGGGGCGAAGGAGGAGATCGTTAGGGGTGACGTGCGGAGAACTGAAACCTAACGCTTCTCCTCGTTCCCTCCTGGTACCAGAATTGAGTCTCCTGTCTCCTCCTTGTGTTTTATTCCTGAGTGTCACATTGGATAAACCTGACATGGAGTCATGATGACCTGCGTGTCCTGATCTGAACTGCATGTGCTGATCAAAGCTATTTTTAGTTTGGTACACCTGGTACTTTCCAGACGTTCCGCTTGACAGCTGCATGCATCTTGACAGCTTGCCAAGATATCCCTTTATCCGGTCATCTGGGGACATCGTCCCAATAGTTTATTTAATAGTTGGGCACTTTTACCTCTCCGGCTCACTGATAGATTATGCACCAAATATAATGATTATTATCATATCCAAGCAGCATAAAATATAGGATATCATATATGCATATTCATGTTGATATCACATCTCCCTTCGATCAACAGATTTTGTTCTTTATCAGGAGACATCATTTGGGAGTAAATGACATCTACCAGCAATATTTTACACAAAGCAGTTTCAAAGCATTTGTTATCATAATACGAACTATTCTACTTTCACTGAATAATACCATGTTTTCATTTCAGTACAACATTAGAAGAAAGAAAAGTAAAGAAAGACAATAATCATTCTTTGGATAAAAACTCAAATTACAGCATCACCATACTATTGTGTGATTCAACATAAGTTATATGCCAATCATTCTAGCATTATTTGACATCAACCATTTTTTAAAAATAAAAAGCATAAGGCGTAGAAAAATAAGTAGTGTGTTTCCGGTAACATGAAATTTCAGCATAGGGTCGGTAGGTCGGACAAAGTTTTTTTTTAAATCTTTTTTTCTTCCTCCCTCCCCCATCAAAAACGTAAACAAAATAACCATAAAACATAAAACAAGGAGACATTGAAACCAGTGCCGGATGCTCGTCTGTCAAAGAGGGGAAGCTCAATTTTGGTCGACATCATAAAATGTGTCCGTTTATTTATACGCGAATTCTACTCTAGCTCCGTTCCTTTTCAAGAAAATGATCTGTGACCCTGTCATACCAACAAGGCGCCTTTCCCGGTACTTAATTAGTGTCCTACAACTATAGGAAC
Organism: Hippocampus mohnikei; assembly: GCA_026261675.1. Classification (NCBI taxonomy): domain Eukaryota; kingdom Metazoa; phylum Chordata; class Actinopteri; order Syngnathiformes; family Syngnathidae; genus Hippocampus; species Hippocampus mohnikei. The sequence continues at coordinate 128,064 of JAKGUB010000807.1, forward strand.
TACAACAAAACCCACCAGAAATAAAAGATGAATTTGTCGCTAGTTGTTTTACAACAAAGAGTGTCGCTAAAATGATTAGGAGAAGTCTCCAGCTCAACTCGGAACAGAATGCGAGTTGAAAAAAATGCTCGCACGGATGCCTACACTAAAAAGCTCGGTGATTGGCTCATTTCAATGTCAATCACTAAAAGCTCGGTGACTGGCTCATTTCAATGTCAATCGAACTGGCACACAGGCTCAGACAGATCATCCAATCTGATGCAGAGAAGCCTGGCGTCCGGTACCCTCCCACTGCCATCCAGTCCCACGACGAGCGTCCGTGGGCGGGACAAAAACCAGCTTGTATCCAATGACTCGTCTCCGCTCAACGCATTGGGACAACCTACACTGAACTCACTACCGTTTAAAGCACAGCGTGGCTGCGGGATGAATGAGAAGCGAGTCGCGTCGTAACCAGTAAGAAGAAGCTGATTCGGAACAAAAGTTGAGCACGTTTTAGCGCATATTTAGTCAATGACATGTACACACAATGAAATTTACATTCATATATTTGATCACTTATTCTTTGACATTTTAGGGGAAGCCGAGCTTCCCTTGCAGTCCGAGAGCAATCGCCACTGATTGAAACCCAAAACGCCAAAGGCGGCGAGAGAGTTGGGTTCCCAGCAGCTGGGTGTTACAGCCATCTCGTTACCTCTGCGTCCCGTGTCCTAGACGGCCCGTGGTAGTCGTCAAATAGTTTGTTGAATCTTTCCGACACAGCATTGGATGCTATTTTTTTAATATTATGGTGCGAGCATGCGACTGCAACACACAAAACGCGGTTTAAACTGTTGTCGGAGATCGTGGCCGCCGCCATGATTCATTGTTGTTGACAGACGACAGGGCAAACGACGCAACGTGAATATCGCGAGAGTTTGCACCAATGTAAACGCTCTAAATTCATCTTTCCTTTTATTATTTATAATTTTGTCTGTGGTTTTATTGTTCTTGTTTTGATTGTAAAGCGTCTTTGAGTGTTTTGAAAGGCGCGTATAAATGAAATGTACTATTATTATTATTACACAAAAATGTAGAAGGTTTGAAAAAAATGCCGACCGTAAAGTTTTTTTTCGTGTGAGAAATTCTCGGTCGGTGGGGTTACCGGAAACACACTACTTTTTTTTCTACGCCTAACACATAGGTGTCAAACTCAGGTCCTGGAGGGCCAATACCCTGCAAGTTTTCCAACTCTCCCTGTTGCAACACACCTGATTCAAATGATCAGATCATCAGCAAGCTCGGCAGAAGCCTGACATTGAACCTGTTCATTTGAATCAGGTGTGTTGCAACAGGGAAAGTTGGAAAACATGCAGGGCATTGGCCCTCCAGGACCTGAGTTTGACACCTATGGCCTAACACATCTCTGGACCAAACTATTTGAAGTGAACTGCCATGACTCATTTGATGGTCTGTGTCGCCCTCTAGTGGGCAAAATCCAATATACACTCCTAGCCCTTGAATCAATTTTCATTTCTGTATGGCTGAATTTACTCTTGAGCCAATTATTATTCGACTATTAATTCTTAAGATAAAGATTGATGTATTAAAATGACGCAGGGAACACAACAATACACACACACACACACACACTTATCTAGTACTATTAACTAATAGTTATGCAACCACTAACACTGAAACTCCGAAGCACGTTTCAAACTTGACAGCCCACTTACAGTGAAGAAGTGGGCCGGAGCTAGCCTCAGTTGACGTCACTGATGACGTTTGATCCACTGTATCATTCCGACGAGTCAGCTGACTGCTTTGGGTTGACAGGCAGAGCTATGAAAGTTTAGCGTGAAACTCAGTAAAACAACATGTCCCTGTTCTACACATATTGTAAATTCGGAATAGCCGTCGTCTGTTGTTTGACATTCCGACTTTTTGACCGATTGAGCCATCCAGGAAGCGTTCTCCGGTGTGGGGGCATTTCGATTTTTGAAGCTCTACTGGCACCATATCCCCTCGTTGCTAAATTATTAGGACAAGAAAGATTTGTTTGACATCGCGCTGACAGTGGTGATGTCATCCAAGCACGTACTATTCAGCAGAATAGTGTCATATTCAAGAAGAGCTGTTCTTACTGACTGGATGGCACATACATAGAAGTTAAAACGAAGTCCGCTATGAGCAACAATATGAGTAGCAGCAATATCTCGGAGCTCCTCCTCTGGACCAAGCAGAAGAACCCCTTCAATAATGGCAGATGCATACAACAGTGTATCCAAACTTGTTTCAATTGTCCTTCAGTGATCTTGCAAACTCAGCCACTTCTGTGCCCTGTAAAATCGAATTGTCCCTTCACCGTGCACAAGCATTCAGCACACAAAGCACAATGTCAAGTATAAACATCGAGTACACCAAGCACAACCCCCAAAAAAGATATAAATGACAAACAAAATTTCAAAAGTTTTTATTTTAAAATGTTATGTTAGGATATAATGTATACGTTGCGGTACAAATTATAAATTCATAAAACACCACTGTCATTGCCAAATCATTTGACAAATTTCCACATGAAAAATTGCTATGTTGAGTTTTATTATATACAAGAAGCACGTCACATTTTTTGTGGTTCTTTTGGATGACTCCAAAGGCACAATTATCCCTATTGACACTAGAGGTCACCCAAGGGTACTGAATGAAACTTCAGATAGTGAAGCTTTTTATGACACAGTGGTTCAAAAAAAGGTTCGGAGCTTCAGAAAGCCTTGTTTTTCCATCAATACTAACTAGAATGAAGAAGACAAAAGTATTATAATATATTGACATTGCAAGAAATCATTACAAAAAAAACTTTTCTAAACGGTCAAGGAAAGTAAAAGTACACAAATACAATCAGCCTTGGTGCGTTGATTTATGAAGCCTGAGCAGATCAGGGGTGACAATTTCATTCACAACTGTTTGTCAACACACTTGTGATTCTTAATCTGAGACCTCCATGAGAATCTTTGGCCACAACCTGAGCAGTTAAAAGGTTTCTCACCAGTGTGGGTTCTTGTGTGATCATTTAAACTATCCTTGCGAGAGAATCTTTGGCCGCAAACTGAGCAGGCAAAAGGTTTCTCACCAGTGTGCGTTCTTTTGTGATCATTTAACCTGTCCTTACGAGAGAATCTTAGGCCACAAACTGAGCAAGCAAAAGGTTTCTCACCAGTGTGCGTTCTTCCGTGTCTTTTTAAGTGTGCCTTATCACAGAATCTTTGGCAACAAACTGAGCAGGCAAAAAGTTTCTCACCAGTGTGGGTTCTTGTGTGCCTTATTAAGATGCCCCTCCATGGGAAACTTTGGCCACAATCAGCACAGGCAAAAGGTTTCTCACCAGTGTGGGTTCTTGTGTGTCTTTTTAAGGTTCCCTTCTGAAAGAATCTTTGGCCGCAATCAGCACAGGCAAAAGGTTTCTCACCAGTATGGGTTCTTTTGTGGCGAATTAAGTGTCCCTTCTGAGAGAATCTTTGACCACAAACTGAGCAGGCAAAAGGTTTCTCACCATTGTGGGTTCTTGAGTGTAATATCAAAGCACTATTATAAGTAAACGTTTGGCCACACCAAGAACATTTCCACGGTTTGTTCTCAGTGTGACATGTCAGACCATCAGATTCTTCATCCTCATCAACGTTTGATGATGTGTTGTCACCAGCTTTCGTGCAAGGGTGCTCTGGCTCCTCCTCTCTTTTAATGTACAGAACCTGCTGTTCTTCCTCTTTAAAGTGGGAGACCTCTTTGGTCTCCTCTTCCTCTTTAATGTGAGAGGGCTCTGCATCCGGCCACTCATGAGAAATATCTTTGCTGATGCCTGCCAGACACAAGAAGAAACAAAACACCCACAGAATTATGGTTTATAATTACAATGAAGGTTACTCGGAGAGCTAGATGAGTTCAGATTGCAAATCAATATGTGACATTACCAGCATCGCCTATTTGTGGTGGATTTTTCTTTTTTTGTTTAGTTTTATCCCTGGTGGTGGTTTTTCTTTTTTTTTTTTAATCCTTGGTTATTTGTGAAAAGACTTGTACAAAGGGTGACATTGCACATTTTTGAGTGATGGATAAGTCACGGTTGACGACGAAACAACGAGTAGCTCAGTGTTCCAACATTCACAAACGGCAATTGCTGTCACAACTTGAGATTGATGAGCTACAACGCAGATTCCATGGTGAAGGGCCCCAGGCTGCCAGATCAGAGGAGGAGGTGATACCAGAGATTGGGAGGCAAGCCCCAATGAATGCAGATGATGAGATTGGGAGGCCAGCCCTAATGAATGAAATGCTGAGTAGGCAGCAACTGACCTGAAAGCTAGCTAAGATCATGGTGAGAATGAAAGCTGGGCAACCTAGAAACCGATTACAACGGCTATGTGGAGTACCACCAGAAAGTCGCATGGAAAGTGTGAATGCAGCACTGAGGGCGATTCCTACCGTAACGATCACGGAAACCAATGAGCTGATATACGCTTCAGCATCAGTGATCCTAGAGATGCTTGGCTATAAGAGCAACCATGATACGTTACCCACCATGGAAAAGACGGTTGTAGGCTAAGATCAAGGCGGCTCGGAAAGATGTGAGTCAATTGACGGAGGCCCACAGAGGTGTGATGAAAAAGCCGATACCCAAGAGGTACATCCAGATGACCATACCTGAAGCACTCGAAACTGCCAAACAAAGACTCCAAGCCATTGGGTAGTCCAACGGAACCGAAAAACAGTTACCGTGAATTTCCGAAATCCTCAGGCCTGCTACTATCCATCCATCCATCTTCTACCGCTTATCCTGGGCCGGGGCGCGGGGCAGCAGCTTTAGCAGGGAAGCCCACCTCAGAGTCCGCAGACTCTGCTTCCTCCAAAAAAGGCGTGCTGGTGGAGTTGAGGAGGTCTTCGAAGTCCTCCGCCCACCGGCTCACAACGTCTTGAGTCGAGGTCAACAGAAGACGGCTTCCATGGCCTCACCGAACTCTCCCCACGCCTAATGCATTCCGCTTGGTCAGTCGATACCCATCAGCTGCCTCTGAGGTCCCACAGGCCATCAAGGCCCGATAGGACTCCTTCAGCTTGACGGCATCCCTTACTGCTGGTGTCCACCAGTGAGTACAGGGGTTGCCACCACAACAGACACCAACTACCTTACGGCCACAACTCAGATTGACCGGCTCAACAATAGAGGCGCGGAACATGGTCCACTCGGACTCAATGTCTCCCGCCTCCCCCGGGACATGGGAAAAGCTCTGTCGGAGGTGGGAGTTGAAACTCCTTCTGACATGGGATTCCGCCAGACACTCCCAACAAACCCTCACAATACGTTTGGGTCTGCCAGGACGGACCGGCATCTTCCCCCACCATCAGAGCCTACTCACCACCAGGTGGTAATCAATCGACAGCTCCGCCAAGTGCACATATGGACACCCTTATGTTTGAACAAGGTGTTCGTTATGAACAACCTGTTACGAGCACAGAAGTCCAATAACAAAACACCACTCGAGTTCTGATCGGGGGGGCCATTCCTCCCAATCACGCCCCTCCAGGTCTCACTGTCGTTGCCCACGTGAGGATTGAAGTCCCCCAGCAGATCGAGGGAGTCCCCAGCAGGAGTACTCTCCAGCACACCCTCCAAGGACTCCAAAAAGGGTGGGTGCGCTGAGCTGTTGTTGGGTGCGTACGCACAAACAACAGTCAGGACCCGTCCCCCCACCCGAAGGCAGAGGGAGGCAACCCTCTCGTCTACCGGTGTGAACCCCAATGTACAGGCACTGAGCCGGGGGGCAATGAGTATGCCCATACCAGCTCTGCGCCTCTCACCATGGGCAACTCCAGAGTGGAAGAGAGTCAAACCCCTCTCGAGAGAACTGGTACCAGAACCCAGGCTGTGTGTGGAGGTAAGTCCGACGATATCCAGTCGGAACTTCTCTACCTCGCGCACCAGCTCGGGCTCCTTCCCTGCCAGAGACGTGACATTCCATGTCCCTAGAGCTAGCTTCTGAAGCCGAGGATCGGACCGCCAGGGTCCCTGCCTTTGGCTGTCGCCCAGCTCACACTGCACCGGACCCCTTTGGCCCCTCCCATGAGTGGTGAGCCCATGAGAAGGGGGACCCACGTTGTCTCTTCGGGCTAAGCCCGGCCGGGCCCCAAGTGTGTAGGCCCGGCCACCAGGCGCTCGCCAACTAGCCCCATCTCCAGGCCTGAATCCAGAGGGAGGCCGCGGTGACTTACCACGTGGGTTTCTCTTTGATCAGTGTCTAATCAAGTGCTTGCCGAGATCAGTGTTGTGTTGACTATGCGTGCTAATTAACCCCGGTGCAGCCCCACTTGCGTTCACACAGCAGTTTCTGCAGCCGAGCAACACCAGAATCAGATCAGAATCATCTTTATTGGCCAAGTATGTAGAACACACAAGGAATTTGTCTCCGGTATACACGCTGCATTAGTATCATCATAAACAAGAACATGACAAATTGGTATGGAAGGACATTTCATAATGTAAGTGAACCATAGTTTCAAGCAGAGCTAAAGTGATCAGTGGTAGAATACAATATTATTACAGTTTGTACAGTTGGTGCAGAAAATCATTGAACCATTTTTGAGAGATACAATAGTTGTTGCACAAGAAGAGTGACTAGGTCAGTGACTGTTTAGGGAGTTAATGGCTAGAGGGAAGAAGCTGTTCAAGTGTCTGCTGGATTTGGTGCGCATGGATCTGTAGCGCCTGCCTGAGGGGAGTAACTGGAAAAGGTGGTGGGCAGGATGCGGGGATCCAGGAGGATTTTCCGTGTTCTTGTCTTGATTCTTGCGGTGTGCAAGTCCTCAAGAGTGGGTAGGGCGGTGCCAATGATTTTTTCCGCCGCCCTAATTGTCCGTTGAAGTCGGATTTTGTCCTTCTTTGTGGCGCCCCAAACCAAACCGTGATGGAAGAACACAGGATTGATTCGATGACTGCCGTGTAGAACTGACGTAGCACCTCCTGTGGCAGGCCGTGCTTCCTCAGCAGCCTCAGGAAGTACATCCTCTGCTGGGCCCTTTTCAGGATGGAGATGGTGTTGACTTCCCACTTCATGTCCTGGGAGACTGTGATTCCCAGGAACTTGAAGGTCTCGACGGTTGACACAGGGCAGTTGGATAGTGTGAGGGCAACTCTGGAGAAGGATGTTTCCTGAAGTCCACGATCATCTCTACAGTCTTGAGCGTGTTCAGCCCGAGGTTGTGTCGGCTGCACCAAAGCTCCAGCTGCTCCACTTGTTGTCGGTACGCAGACTCGTCGCCGTCTTTGATGAGACCGATGACCGTGGTGTCGTCTGCGAACTTTATGAGTTTGACAGCTGGACTTGTTGAGGTGCAGTCGTTTGTGTAGAGGGAGAAGAGCAGTGGAGAGAGGACACATCCCTGTGGGGCTCCAGTGCTAGTGGTGCGTGTTGATGACACGATAACAAAATATGTAAATAATACGAAAATAAAACATGCGCATGCTTAAAGTGTATTTCCTTTTCCCCGCGTCGTTTGTGACATATTGAAAAACCATGATTCATACTTCTCCAGACAAATCAACGCAGTGGTCTATCAGACATCGTAAAAGGATGAGAGAAAGTGTTGCAGCTCCGAAACAAAGAGAGCTGTCGCGTTGGTTCTTTTTAAAACATACACTTTATTAATTTGTTCAACTCAGGCAACTCCAGGCACGTCCTTCCCCTTCTCGGTGTCCGTGCCTTCTGCTCGAGAGGCGTTCAATGACCGCCCCCGAAAACGTAAATCAACGACGACTTCAATGACACTCAGAAAAGCAAACATAATGCACCAAACAGAAAGTCAAGAGAGGAAATCGCTAAATAAATTCTATGGGGAATTTTATGGGGGGGTTGTGAGCACACAACAAAGGAACAAACTACACAAACAACTCCAAGACAGTCCAGTCACCTACAAAAGGAAAGATGATGGAAGTACAACAGAGCACGAAAGCAACGCATTCTAACCGAGAGAGACAGAGAGAACGAGAGAGGGGGGTGAAAAAAAAATCAGGCTACACTGTCACAGCTGCATGAAGACAATGCTGACGAATGTGAATTACAGTAAAAGGTTGTATAATTAAAGATTGAAGTAAGTACAGTAAATATTCCCATCTTCTTTCAAAAGGAAATTTCCTCACCCAGACTAAAAACCCATGCATTAACGACAATGTTACATTAACGATCAATTCATAACAACGGAATTTCCACCACCCGTAACCATACAGAAGCATGCAGTGGCGCAAACACAAGCAAGTCTCACTCGATACTACGGAATAACTCTGCCCGTGCCGCTATTTACTCTCATTGGATACAAAACGGCGACATGTAAGTGACTCTATTAGCATGAGTTTTACTGGAATAGTTAACGATTATTTCGCTCACAGCTCCGAGTTTCCTGAACGCAACATACTCATAGCTCTGCCATTGGTTTACCGAGCATCATCCTGGCCTCCCATTGGCCAAGAGGGACCTCCATCTATGTGTATAGATACTGTAGCTAGATCAGTGGAAGAGCGGAATGCATCCCATTAGCTGCTCAGAGCAAATTGCTTGTGGCTCGACGGACAGGTGAATAAACGAACGTTTCCCGGAATGCTTGACTTTTTATAATGTTAAAAACCTTACACTAACTGGAGCGCTAATTAGAAAGAAGGCGAGTTCCATCGCGCTAACTATGGCCATCGAGGACTTTGAAGCGTCCTGTGGCTGGCTTTAAAAGTTGATTGCAAGACATCAGCTGAGCAACGCCGTCTTGGGTGGCGAGCGAGGGAAGGTCGAGTGAGAGAGAGAAAGAAAAGCCTCCGGGGTCTGTTACTCGTCTCATTTTAGAGCAAATAGTCCTAAGTTTGTTTTACTGTATTTTTTTTCATATACCTGTGCAGTATACTGTACTGCAGCTTTTGTGTTAGGAGCATATATATTTGCATTTCATTGCTTGTGTTGTTACACGGATTTTGTTCACATACTTGCATGTTCATAAAGGACATGTGCCATGCTCATTTCCTACATCAGGAAATTCTTTTATAAGGAAGGATTGGACAGCGCAAATATGATTCCTTACTTGAGAATATTTATTGTATGTGGACTGCTATTGACTTTGTCTCCAATATGTCAAGTATAAATGCTGTTTACATATTTTAAACATGCTGTTAGTCACGAACCCTGACACACAAATGCCTAGGGGGGCGGGGTGGTGGGGCAAACCCTACTTCGGGGATTTTCGCCTTCTCGCGGGTGGTCTCGGTCCCCATTTACCGCGATAAACGAGGGATCACTGTGTGTTTGTGTGTGTGTGTATATACAGTAAATATTCTCTACAAAAATATACTGTCCAAAATCTGTTTGTATAACAAAAACTGCAATACAGGTGTATCCCAAAAAAATCACAACAGTAAAATACATACAGTATTTTAATGTTTATTTTTTTTTCTGTCTTGGGGAAAAAATGTGTATTTTGGATTGTTTTGTTGGTTGCATCTTTGGTCTATGACAATGTTTGCCTGCGTGTCATACAGTTTTTTGCTAGTTGCAAGTAACTTTCCCGTTGATCACCGATGTCTGGTAATTCTTGTGCATACTGAAGGATTTTTGTTGCCATTTGCATTGCTTCCTTGCTGGATGGTGGCTTGTCATCAGGAGTTGAATCGATGCCTTGTTTTTTAAAGTTTTCGTAGATTTGCGTCTTTCCGACTCCAAGTGTCTGCTGGATGTTTTTAACTTTGTGTCCAGCCTCGCTCAAACGGATGCATTTCACTAGCTCCGCTCCAGTCATTACAGTTCTTCTACGTTTCGATGCCATGATTTACACGACGTAAGTGAATAAAGTTAAAATCTTTCGCAATTACTGTAAAACGAAAGCCAATAAAAAGTCACTTACACGTCTTCGTTCTGAATCTGATGAATGAAAACGGCAAAGCGAACACGTTTCTTTGGTCGTGTCGAGTTGGTGTTGCTTTTAAGCTAGTGCCGCGTTCTACAGGACGTAAGTGAATAAAGTTAAAATCATTCACAATTACAATAAAACGCACGGCTATAAAAACTCACACGTCGCGTTTAGAATCTGATGATCGAAAAACGCAGGGTGAAAACTTGAGCGTTGTGTCCTTTCTGTAGCATCGGGTGGGCGTTGCGTGTATTTAAGCTGCCGCGGCATTACGCCTCCATCCGGGTAGTGGAATTTCCGCTTATGAGAGTTCCGGTCAAAATGTTAATGCATAGGTTTTTATTCCGGGTGAAGGAAATTCCTTTTCATAGAATTCGGAGATGGGAATATTTACTGTGTGTGTGTGTGTATATGTGTGTGTATATATATATATATATATATATATATATATATATATATATATATATATATATATAAATAAAAATCCTCATCTCACCCCTCGGGTGGTGTCCGTCCCCCATTCAGCTCGGGTCCTCTACCAGAGGCCAGGAAGCTTGAGGGTTCTGCGCAGTATCCTTGCTGGTCCCAGCACTGCACATTTCTGGACTGAGATGTCCGATGTTGTTCCCGGGATCTGTTGCAACCACTCATCTAGTTTGGAGGTCACTGCCCCGAGTGCTCCGACCACCACAGGCACGACTGTCACCTTTACCTTCCAGGCTCTCCAGCTCCTCTCTGAGCCCTTGGTATTTCTCGAGTTTCTCGTGTTCCTTCTTTCTGATGTTTCCATCACTTGGGACCGCTACATCCACTACAATGGCTCTCTCTCTCTCTCTCTCTCTCTCTCTCTCTCTCTCTCTCTCTCTCTCTCTCTCTCTCTCTCTCTCTCTCTCTCTCTCTCTCTCTCTCTCTCTCTCTCTCTCTCTCTCTCTCTCTCTATTTATTTATTTTAGAGCTGTCGGTTTAGCGCGTTTTTATCGCCATTAATTTAAATGAATTTTATCACCACTATTCTGTGTGGATCAAATTTTTTCTCGCGAGATTAACGTGGCAGACGTCACAGCGGATGTTACGTTGTGCTATAAATAAACCAGAAACAAAACATCAAGCGCGCTGCACAGGTCCACGCACGTTTGTTTTGCCAGCCACGGCAGCGCGAGACACAGAAAACGGATACTTAAATAGTTTATGAATGTAAAGTTTACTTTTAAAAAGTTGCCATATTGTTCCACTGACAAGACCAAAGTTACCTGTATGTTTTGCAGTCGTAAACTGAGCTATCATCATAGCACGTCGAGTCTGAAATACCACTTAATGGCCAAGCACACAGCTGACGTGAGTACTCCGCCCCCTCGTCTCAGACAGACAGCTATGGATCATTTCAAAGTGAAGAAAATGGATGACACGACGAAGAACAAATTTGCTGAAGCCATAGCTAAATATATGGCTACTGCATGCAAGCCTGTCAACATTGTCCACAGCTCCACTCAAGCTGAAATCATTCGCATTGCATCGAACGACTCCTGTTGGATTGACCTAGCGCTTTAAGAGGGGCGGGGCTGCCACTGACAGGTGACCGTTCGCGCGATGTATAAATAGCGTTTTGTTTCGCGAGTGAATACACTCGCTTCGTCGTCGGCATGGCTCAATGTTAAGCTACGCATGTGCTTCTTATCAAGTCAGATGTGTAAAGTTAGCTTTTAGATTCGGTCATGATCTGTTGCTTTGTTTGTCTGCTTTGCATTGTGTCCGCTGTGCTTTGTTTGCGCATCGCTATGCAATCACAGTCAGTTACCGTTCGCAATCGGCAATTTCAACAGCGTGGGTTAAAATGTTGCTAGACAAGGGGTGTCTTTATTTAGCTAATTTTTGCATAGTTGTCATGTTTGTCCGTCTGCAATCTGACGTTTAAACGAAGTAAATTGCGTTGCAGCTGGGGTAAATCATGCCGGCGCTCCACTTCCGGGATTGACTATTGGGACTTGTAGCTCTTTTGTTCGATTCGACTTCAATTTTGGTCGACATCATAAAATGTGTCCGTTTATTTATACGCGAATTCTACTCTAGCTCCGTTCCTTTTCAAGAAAATGATCTGTGACCCTGTCATACCAACAAGGCGTCTTTTCCCAGTACTTAATTAGTGTCCTACAACTATGGGAACCACAATAAAACCCACCAGAAATAAAAGATTAATTTGTCGCTAGTTGTTTGTTTACAACAAAGAGTGTCGCTAAAATGATTAGGAGAAGTCTCCAGCTCAATTCGGAATAGAATGCGAGTTGCAAAATTGCTTGCGATGGATGTCTCCACTAAAAGCTCGGTGACTGGCTCATTTCAATGTCAATCAAACTGGCACACAGGCTCAGACAATACAATCTGATGCAGAAAAGCCTGGCGTCCAGTACCCTCCCACTGCCATCCAGTCCCAGAGACGTCGAGCCTCCGAGGGCGGGACAAAAACCAGCTTGTATCCAATGACTCGTCTCCGTTCAACGCATTGGGACAACCTACACTGAACTCACTACCGTTTAAAGCACAGCGAAGCTGCGGGATGAATGAGAAGGGAGTCACGTCGTAACCAGTAAGAAGAAGCTGATTCGGAACAAAAGTTGAGCACGTTGTAGCGCATATTTAGTCACTGACATGTACACACGATGAAATTTACATTCATATATTTGATCACTTATTCTTTGACATTTTAGGGGAAGCCGAGCTTCCCTTGCAGTCCGAGAGAAATCGCCACTGATTGAAACCCCCGCTCAGCGGCGAGAGAGTTGGGTACCCAGCGGCTGGGTGTTACAGCCATCTCGTTACCTCTGCGTCCCGCGTCCTAGACGGCCCGTGGTGTTCGTCAAATAGTTCGTTGAATCTTTTCGATAAAGCAGTGGATGCTATTTTCTTAATATTATGGTGCGAGCATGCGACTGCAACACACAAAACGCGGTTTAAACTGTTGTTGGAGATCGTGGCCGCCGCCATGATTCAATGTTGTTGACAGACGACAGAGCAAACGACGCAACGTGAATATCGCGAGAATTTGCACCAATGTAAACGCTCTAAATTCATCTTTCCTTTTATTATTTTTAATTTTGTCTGTGGTTTTATTGTTCTTGTTTTGATTGTAAAGCGTCCTTGAGTGTTTTGAAAGGCGCTTATAAATGAAATGTACTATTATTATTATTATTACACAAAAATGTAGAAGGTTTGAAAAAAAATGCCGACCGTAAAGTTTTTCTTCGAGGTAGAAATTCTCGGTCGGTCGGGTTACCGGAAACACACTACTTTTTTTTCAACGCCTTCTATACATATTTACACTGTGATGCAGAAAGATAGATATATTTATTTTTTACTGCATTTATGTGTAGTTTAGGTTATTACCTGCTTCTTATACTTCTGTTACAGCTACTACTACTACTTTGGTGCAAAGTGCTCCAATAAATGATCAAAAAGTACAGAACGAGAGACCCTTCCATGCTGACCGACAATCCCTATTCAGGGGGCCGTGAAAAACAGAATTAACTGAACAATTCCACTAAGGATTGCCAGCAAGAGCCTCCATTACAAGCATCCGAAATGATGTCGACACAAAACCGTAGAGAGACTTCCGAGCAAGAAGGACCAACAGAATCAGCATGGCCTGACTGCTGTGTTCAAAGCAAATTTGAGAAAAACGAAGTATGCAACCATTGCTTGAATCCATTATAGGCTGAGTACTAGTTTACCTTAGAAGTGCACTTTATAATGTTAGATTGCGCTGCTTTGATTCCATAAAAAGAGCTGTTCAAGCAGCTGTTGTGTGACAAAATGTTTTTTTCACTGTTGTTGATGGACAGTAATATTGTGTGAGAGATAATGTGTGAATAACTGCTCCAAGTGAAAAATGTTCATGTAAAATTGAAAATCGAAATTGTTATTTCAGTAAATAGTTGCATTTTGCACATAGAAAACTGATTCATGATTCCATGTTGATTAGAGCATTACAATGGGGGAAAATAGGACAAAAATATCAAAGGAAATTCAGAAACGATAAAAAATGCCTGAGTAATCACAATTCATTTTTAGTTAATTTGAGTTAATTATGACAGTTGAGTTTTTAATTAGATTAAATATCTTAATCGTTTGACAGCTCATATATATATATATATATATATATATATATATATATATATATATATATATATATATATATATATATATGTGTGTGTGTGTGTGTGTGTGTGTGTGTGTGTGTGTGTGTGTGTGTGTGTGTGTGTGTGTGTGTGTGTGTGCGGTCTTTCTTGTGCGCAGTGCGTACAAAGCCCTGTTCACACGGGCAGATTTGTTTCGGCGCTGCTCCGGAGTATTTTGTTGCGATATAAATTTGCACCGGAACAAATTTTGTGGAGCGTTCACACGTACAAAGCCGCTGAGCGGTTTAAATTTGATCCGAAACAAGCTGTTTTCGGGCACTAAACCGGAACAAAGTTGCACGTATGAACGCTCGAGGGGAGCAGTTGCGGAGTAAGTCCGAAATAAATCTGCCCGTGTGAACGGCCCTCAAGAAAGACAGAATTAGAAGGCTATTCAGAAAGAGTACGATAAAAGACTGCGGTCAAGCCAGCCTCCACTCGCAAAATCGATGTCAAGTGAGCCGCCACAGCGATCTTCAATACTGTGCATTACGGTAATCTGCCGACAGCGAGTGGCATGGGCCACCTTCAAAATAAAAGTGTATCCACGAATGCATAAACGTCATTTCTTTGGGTAAAAAGAAATTAATAAAAATATAAAATAAGTAATTTCTTGGCTGACTCTTACAACAGCACCAATATACACAAATACACGTTCAAGTGGAGATCATTCGGATCTGATGTCGGCCTCTGAAGTGACAAGATGACCTGCATTCTGACATGTTGATCTTTTCGCCCATTTTAGAACATCTGAAAAGAAGGAATCCAGCACCCCGGCTCTCCACACAGACCACCCTCGTCCGGATCCAATTTTGAATGTTGAAATAAAAGATGATCTGAACGCCCAACATGTTGACATTTTCGATCGTTTTGAAAAAATTCCTAAAATTAGAGATTTCGTTATCCCGTGAGGGCCATAGGTCTGGAGATAACTACGGCACCCCAGCTATCCAACCAGACCACTTTGGTCCGAATCTGATGTTACATTTAGGAATAAAAGGCCTCCAAAATAGGAGAATATGACCTAGGTCAAGTTGGTCTGAGCGCCTAACATGTTGACATTTTCAAGCGTTTTGAAAAAATTCCTAAAATTAGAAATTTCGTTATCCCGTGAGGGCCTTAGGTCTGGAGGTGACTACGGCACCCCGGCTATCCAGCCAGACCACTTTGGTCCGAATGTGATGTGACATTTTGGAATAAAAGGCCTCCAAAATAGGAGAATATGACCTGGGTCAAGTTGGTCTGAGCGCCTCACATGTTGACATTTTCAAGTGTTTTGAAAAAATTCCTAAAATTAGAGATTTCGTTATCCTGTGAGGGCCATAGGTCTGGAGATGACTACGGCACGCCGGCTATCCAACCAGACCACTTTGGTCCAATTCTGATGTGACATTTGGGAATAAAAGGCCTCCAAAATAGGAGAATATGACCTGGGTGAAGTTGGTCTGAGCGCCTCACATGTTGACATTTTCAAGTGTTTTGAAAAAATTCCTAAAATTAGAAATTTCGTTATCCCGTGAGGGCCTTAGGTCTGGAGATAACTACGGCACCCCAGCTATCCAACCAGACCACTTTGGTCCGATTCTGATGTGACATTTGGGAATAAAAGGCCTCCAAAATAGGAGAATATGACCTGGGTCAAGTTGGTCTGAGCGCCTCACATGTTGACATTTTCAAGTGTTTTGAAAAAATTCCTAAAATTAGAAATTTTGTTATCCCGTGAGGGCCATAGGTCTGGAGGTGACTACGGCACCCCAGCTATCCAACCAGACCACTTTGGTCCGATTCTGATGTGAAATTTTGGAATAAAAGGCCTCCAAAATAGGAGAATATGACCTGGGTCAAGTTGGTCTGAGCGCCTCACATGTTGACATTTTCAAGTGTTTTGAAAAAATTCCTAAAATTTGAAATTTCGTTATCCCGTGAGGGCCATAGGTCTGGAGGTGACTACGGCACCCCAGCTATCCAACCAGACCATTTTGGTCCGATTCTGATGTGACATTTGGGAATAAAAGGCCTCCAAAACTTCAGAGTAAGAGCTTCAGAGATGCCATTGAAAATTTCAAAGCTAAAAATCAACAGACAAGTCAATTCTGTTTTTATTGTCAAATATGCTCTACAGTATGTTTAACATACTGTATAGCACAGATGAAATTACTTTCCTCTCTCAACCAGTGCACACATGTACTACATTGAACAGGATTTATTGAACAGCTAAAATTTATGAATAAAAATCATGAGATATAAATTTCTAAATACTGTATGTTGAGTGTGATGTATGCCACTGACACTATTGTTTATTGTTTGGTAGTACTTTAGGTGGAAGGTTACCATCTTTTGGGTTGAAAAAAATTGAAGGATGTGGAGCTTCCCTGCAGTGCACCTCTGACAGTGAAGGTGCGCTGAGGAAGATTAGCATTCAGTAGGGACCACACCGATAAATAGAAAACTCCAGTCTTGTGCCTCGAACCGAGTGTAGTCACCAGAAATGATGCCTACACAAGACCAGCGAGAGACTTACGCGCTAGTCGGATCTACAATAATAAATAAAACAAATAACAAACAATAGAAAAACAAATAGCAACCACAGACAACCAAGGGCACTTGTGATTATTGCCTATTCACACAAAGCAATAATCGGATGTCAGATGCGGAGAGAGAGACACCGATTGTGGCAGGAGGCAGGGGAGGGGGCAGAACACGGCGGCAGAAATAAGATCTTTTTGCCACATTTCAGAGGCCTTTAATTCCCAAATGTAACATCAGAATCTGACCAAAGTGGTCTGGTTGGATAGCCGGGGTGCCGTAGTTATCTCCAGACCTAAGGCCCTCACGGGATAACGAAATTTCTAATTTTAGGAATTTTTTCAAAACGCTCTAAAATGTCAACATGTTAGGCGCTCAGACCAACTTGACCCATGTCATATTCTCCTATTTTGGAGGCCTTTTATTCCAAAATTTCACATCAGAATCGGACCAAAGTGGTCTGGTTGGATAGCTGGGGTGCCGTAGTCACCTCCAGACCTATGGCCCTCACGGGATAACGAAATTTCTAATTTTAGGAATTTTTTCAAAACACTTGAAAATGTCAACATGTGAGGCGCTCAGACCAACTTGACCCAGGTCATATTCTCCTATTTTGGAGGCCTTTTATTCCCAAATGTCACATCAGAATCGGACCAAAGTGGTCTGGTTGGATAGCTGGGGTGCCGTAGTTATCTCCAGACCTAAGGCCCTCACGGGATAACGAAATTTCTAATTTTAGGAATTTTTTCAAAACACTTGAAAATGTCAACATGTGAGGCGCTCAGACCAACTTGACCCAGGTCATATTCTCCTATTTTGGAGGCCTTTTATTCCAAAATGTCACATCAGAATCGGACCAAAGTGGTCTGGTTGGATAGCTGGGGTGCCGTAGTCACCTCCAGACCTATGGCCCTCACGGGATAACGAAATTTCTAATTTTAGGAATTTTTTCAAAACGCTCTAAAATGTCAACATGTTAGGCGCTCAGACCAACTTGACCCAGGTCATATTTTCCTATTTTGGAGGCCTTTTATTCCAAAATGTCACATCAGAATCGGACCAAAGTGGTCTGGTTGGATAGCTGGGGTGCCGTAGTCACCTCCAGACCTATGGCCCTCACGGGATAACGAAATTTCTAATTTTAGGAATTTTTTCAAAACGCTCTAAAATGTCAACATGTTAGGCGCTCAGACCAACTTGACCCAGGCCATATTCTCCTATTTTGGAGGCCTTTTATTCCAAAATGTCACATCAGAATCGGACCAAAGTGGTCTGGTTGGATAGCTGGGGTGCAGTAGTCACCTCCAGACATAAGGCCCTCGCGGGATAACGAAATTTCTAATTTTAGGAATTTTTTCAAAACGCTTGAAAATGTCAACATGTGAGGGGCTCAGACCAACTTGTCGGGACCCAGGTCAACATGTCAGTTTTCAGAGATCTTTTATTTCAACATTCAAAATTGGATCCGGACGAGGGTGGTCTGTGTGGAGAGCCGGGGTGCTGGATTCCTTCTTTTCGGATGTTCTAAAAATGGGCAAAAAGATCAACATGTCAGAATACAGGCCATCTTGTCACTTCAGAGGCCGACATCAGATCCGAATGATCTCCACTTGAACGCGTATTTGTGTATATTGGTGCTGTTGTAAGAGTCAGCCAAGAAATTACTTATTTTATATTTTTATTAATTTCTTTTTACCCAAAGAAATGACGTTTATGCATTCGTGGATACACTTTTATTTTGAAGGTGGCCAACGTCGCTCGCTGGCGGCAGACTACCGTAATGCAGAGCACTGACAATCGCTGTGGCGGCTCACTTGACTTCGATTTTGCGAGTGGAGGCTGGCTTGACCGCAGTGATAAAAGCGGGACGAACAGTATCAACCAACCTGCCAATGGCTGCATCCTGCAAATGGCGTCCAGCAGTTTACGTTGTTCTTTGCGGTCCTCTTTTTCTTCACAAAATTCCTCCTCTACCCCACTGTCCTTCTTGCGCACATTTTCACACGAAAATTACAACAACGCTTTGACGCTGACGATCTCTACAGAGCGACGTGTTGAACACAAGCGCCTCTTTGTTAGCAGTTAGCAAGCTAACCCAAGCTAAACTAGGCCGAGAAACGTCAACGTACACAGAGACGACTTTAATCGGACATGAAGCTTCAACTATAGATGTTTTGGTCCAGCGAGATGCTGGTGGACGCCTCGAGTGGAGGTTTGAGCACGTTGACTAAAAATTCAGGAGAATTTGGTAAAGAGTGTCTTTCCCTCCTCGTGTCCCAGTCCGAGACTGCAGTCAAGCCAGTGCGGTCAAGCCAGCGATTGTTAATACTCTGCATGACGGAAATCTGCCTACAGCGAGCACCGTTCACCACCTTCAAAATAAATGCTTTCCAAACCGTCAGAGGATTGGATTGAAAATAATGTTTTAAAATAATTTCTTGGCGGTCAGGCAACGACGAGTTCATCCAGAGAGAATGAAAACTCTCAGTATAGCACCAAGAAGCGTTTTGAAATTGAGACAGAAAATAAAGTCTGAGACAGAAAAGAAACTCTCTGTCAATAACTAAAATTTCACCTCATGAAAAAAAATAGATAAATAGATGAATGAATTTTTGTTTTCCCGTAACCAGACCAGGTCGAGGGCACACTATGCCAGCCCAGGTATCTAAACAAAGTACTTTCATTATGATCTGATGTTACATTTCAAAACAAAAGGCCTCTAAAATCAGC
Organism: Hippocampus mohnikei; assembly: GCA_026261675.1. Classification (NCBI taxonomy): domain Eukaryota; kingdom Metazoa; phylum Chordata; class Actinopteri; order Syngnathiformes; family Syngnathidae; genus Hippocampus; species Hippocampus mohnikei. The sequence goes on from JAKGUB010000807.1 coordinate 147,401, forward strand.
TATTTTTACCTTTGCGCTTGTTTAAAAAATATAATAAAAAATGCGGCCCTTGTAAGCATAAGTGGATCGGAAAATGGATGGATGTTTCATGTTTGGTTTCTCTTTGGTTGTTGTTGTGTTTTCTTTTCCCCTCGCTGTTTTATTTGGGTGAAATTAACAGTTTGGTTTGGTGAATTAACCTGAAATTTGCTGTGATTTTGTTTTATTCCTAAGCAGTTATTTTAGCTTGAATTTCTTTTTATGATCTTCCATAAAGGGCGTGGACTCAAATTTTACTTTTAAATTCAATTTATTTATTTTACATTAACGTCAATAACATTTCGTGAAACAATGATGTGCTGATTAAATGCGTATTTACAGTGATAATCTTACAGTTTAACCCCAGCGAGTCCCAGGGACTCGCTGATCAGAAAAGTATGAGTCCCATTATGCATTTAGAGAGTCCCAAATTTCGAATTCTGAAATGGTCTACTTATTCAATTGCATATGATAATAACACAAACAACAACAATATACATTGATAATAGGTTTATTTTTTATAAACAAATGCTGAAAAATGTTAATTAATTCAGGCATACAATATTTGCTGAGAAATAGGTTCTTATTTCATCCCGTTGTTCAGTCTTTCATTCATTCATCTTCCGAACCGCTTGATCCTCACTAGGGTCGCGGGGGTTGTTCAGTCTTTGAGTTCATAAAATTTCCGCTCTTTTTTCTGCTTCCAATGATGCAAGGCTTTCTCAAAGTCACCTTATTATTACAAAAAACTGTCCAAATTTGGCTGCTTCCTCTGTGATATCTCCGCAATCTTGTCTCGCGAGAACGGAAATCTCGTCATGCGAGATTACTTAACGTAAAACAACAATGGCGGCAATTGTGTAACTGTGACACTGAGTTGCTGGAAAAAAATATGTACCGTAGTTTTTTGTTTGTTTGTTTGTTTTGACTGAGAATTTTCCTTGCATCACAAAAACGCACATTATTTGGAACTGTGCATCCCGTGGGAAAATTATCCGTCGAGGACGCGTGACGCAGAGGTAACGAGATGACTGGTATTTACTACATTATATGTAACCAAGTGAAACATACTTTGATACCGTATAGTAAAGAGGCCTGTCTTGCAAGCACTGTCTCTTTAAAAGTAATGCTAGATCAAAACACATGGGATTATATAGCGCGAGCGAGAATTAGACCAGGAAGTGAGGGGAAGATGACATGCACGTGAAGGAAGATAGTCACTGAACTGTGTATGCCGCTCAGCCCAACTTGAAAAAACAATAATCGTCATTAAGACCCAGGCAATATTCAGGTAATTGGTAACGAGTAGTGATGGGTCCATGAGGCCTCATGAAGCGCGTTGACACAATGACACACTGTGTTGATACTGTGTTGATACTGTGTCGCTGACCATTGACACCTGCTGGACTTTCAAAATCACTGCAGGCAACCCACTTGACAGACTGAACTGACTAATTTGATGATGAAGTGTATCCAACATCATTCACATCGATGCATTCATATTGTATTATTCAATATGTTTGAATAATGTGAAAATTATGTAAATGAGGATGCTTGTGGGCTTTGTCTTCACAATATTATTATTCAGGAAAATAAGTTGCTCCAGTGTTTTGAATTTCCGTCTGTTGCGTTTCTTGCATGCCTTTTCCCCTGCTGTGGAGAACACACGCTCGCAAGGACAATTTGCATTTCTCCGGGAGCTGCTCCATAATATGTATGCATGTACTGTAGCAATACCACTTGAGTGAAGCCTCAGCAGTCGATAGTCTGCTGCTCTCTGCTCTGCGCGCGTGAGCGTGAGCACGTACTCAACGCCGCCGACGCAACCCACGTCACATATCAAAGAAGCTTTGGACTACAACAACAGCTAAGCTAGCCTAGCCAACACGACGCTCGAAGTCAGACGGGCACGTTTTTCTGTTAATCTGTGTTTTCCTTTTTGCCCAAATAGATATTTTTATTTGAGCAAGGGTGAGGGCTGGCTTGTTTCGGCAGGCGCCAACGCATCACTCGACGCACTTTCTTATAAACACAGTTTGGCGGGCTTTTGCGGCGTCGACGCAGCCTGGACTGAGTGGACGCAGTTCATGCATTGGTCACGTGATCGTCTTGGAGCATGCCATTTCACGCGCCGACGCAGGGGTTGCTCTGTGAGCTCTACACGTGCGTCGACACATCGGTGTTGCTGGACCGATCACCTGTAACTACTTTACCATGAAGCACATGTTCGGGGTTGTATTTGGACGAGTGATTGATTGTTGGAATATTTGTTGAGAAAGAGATCGTGGTTTGGGAAATTGAATGTTTTCGCTGGTGGGTCCTGCAAACGGTTGTACAGCCTAAGTCTTTGCAATGTGACAAGGTGTAAATATGTTTTTTTTAAACTGTGAAATTATATAAACTGCTTTATGTTTCTTTAGAGGGGAGATCATTTGTGTTTTTCCGCATGTTTCGTTTCCACCCAACATGCCGGGACGTATCGAGTAAGTGTCTCCACCTCTCAAAACACTGTAATGATCATTCGAGTTTAATTAATGGAGTATTGTGGCTTGGAAATAATGTATTTTTTATTTCTGTTTTCCTATCAAGCTAGCCACTACTTTTGTTTATTATTGTGTAATTTTCTTTAATCTGTTAGATAATTGTCACTGGTAGTGTAGTGGTAAACTCGCTTGCTTTGGGTGCAGGCAGTGTTGGATCAATCCCCGCTCAGTGACATGTGAAAATACAGCACCAAACACTTAATTTTCCCCTCTGTGAGCCGTCACCTTGTCGTGGTGGAGGGGTTTGTGTGCCCCAATGAGCCGAAGAGCTAAGTTGTCTGGGGCTTTATGCCCCTGGCAGGGTCACCCATAGCAAACAGGTTCTAGGTGAGGGACCAGACAAAGCATGGCTCAAAAAACCCTTATGATGAACAAAACAAATTGATTCAAGTTTCCCTTGCCCGGACACAGGTCACCGGGTCCCCCCTCTGGAGCCAGGCCTGGAGGTGGGGCTCGTTGGCGAGCGCCTGGTGGCCTAGCCTACACCCATGGGGCCCGGCCGGGCATAGCCCAAAGAGACAACGTGGGTCCCCCTTCCCATGGGTCAGGTGCAGTGTGAGCTGGGCAGCAGCCAATGGCAGGGACCCTGACAGTCCAATCCTTGGCTACAGAAGCTAGCTCTAGGGACGTGGAATGTCACCTCTCTTGCAGGGAAGGACCCCGCGCTGGTGTGCGAGGTGGAGAAGGTCCAACTGGATATATTCGGACTTGCCTCCACACACAACCTGGGTTCTGGTAGCAGTTCCCTTGAGAGGGGTTGGACTCTCTTCCACTCTGGAGTTGCCCACGGTGAGAGGCGGAGAGGTGTGGGCATACTCATTGCCCCATGGCTGAGTGCCTGTATATTGGGGTTCACACGGGTAGATGAGAGAGTTACCTCCCTCCACCTTCGGGTGGGGCGACGGGTCCCGACTGTTGTTTGTGCATATGCACCAAACAGCAGCTCAGCGTACCCACCCTTTTTGTAGTCCTTGGAGGGTGTGGTGGAGAATACTCCTGTTGGGGACTCCCTTGTTCTGCTAGGGGACTTATATGCTCACGTGGGCAATGACAGTGAGACCTGGAAGGGCGTGATTGGGAGGAACGGCCCACCCGATCAGAACTCGAGTGGTGTTTTGTTATTGGACTTCTGTGCTCGTCACGGATTGTCCATAATGAACACCTTGTTCAAACAGAAGGGTGTTCATTTGTGCACTTGGCACCAGGACACCCTTGTCCGCAGTTTGATGATTGACTTCGTGGTTTTATCATCGGATTTGCCAATGCTGTAAAAATGTCGAGTAAATATTACATTTCAACATTTCTGTCAACAAAGATTTGTCTCATGGCCTGCAACACACGTTTCTATTAGCAGAGCGGGATGTGCAGCCTGCCAGGCAGGTGATGTAAGAAGAAATGGCGTTTCATGTCCAATTCACCGAGGGAACTGGCAAAGCATGGCAGAGAAGCATTTTAAAACGGTACATGTCAGCTACGAAAGTTAACACACTGCAAAAGAGTGTCCCGTGCCTTGTTCATGTTAGCGACAGTTATGGCTGTTGCTCATTGCGGCACGCGTGTGCAAGTGTGTGCATATGCGCGTGTGTGCGGTAACGGGTCGATCGCGGGAGGCTGGTTGATCGAAAAATACAGCTTTGGTCAAAAAAGGTTGGGCCCCCCTGTTCTACAGGATGCACTGCAGGGAAATAAAAAGTCAAATTGCGAAGGCTCATTGTGTATTTGAAGATTGTAGGCTAATATAGCTAATGTAGATATATACGTGTTGCCTCCTTTCTGAGGCTTTTAATTTGTTGCGGCTCCAGACACATTGGGGTTTTTTTTTCGATTTTTTGGTCCAATATGGCTCTTTTCAACATTTGGGTTTGCCAACCCCTGGCCTATCCCAACCACTTCCAAAAAGCCCAAAAGTTTCTGTGCATGCCACCATCATCAGTGCCATACGTGCGTGTGTTCTCCACTGCAAGAAACGCAACAGAAAGTGTTTCACTCTGTTCTGTTTTCACTCAACAAACATAATGTACGGTTAAAGCATCTTGCTTACTTGTCTTTAATTGGCATAACTCTGGAAGCACATGTACGGAACTCCGTCTCGTAACATCGGGGAGAACCCACGACACTTCCGGTTCCCTCACCCAAAGCTGTCCCCCTAGCAACAAATTCAATCGAACAATACTATTGTTACAGAAAGAAACAAAGCACGAGCAGACTCACTCTCTCTCACACAGACACACTGCGTACAAGAAAGACAACAGATGAAGGCTGTTAAAAAAAGAGTACTAAACAAGTGAGACGAAGAGTATGACCCAACCTAATCTGTGAAGAACAATTCTTGGCTGCATCCTGCAAATGGCATCCAGCAGTTTACGTTGTTCTTTGCGGTCCTCTTTTTCTTCACAAAATTCCTCCTCGTACCCCACTGTCGTTCTTGCACACATCTTCACACTACATTTTAAAACAACACCCGAAGTTTCCGATCTCTGCGGAGCGATGTGTTGAGCACAAGCGCCTCTTTGTTAGCGACGAGCATGCTAACCGAAGCTAAACTAGGCCAAAAAATGTCAACGTACAACAAGACGACTTTAATTGGACACGAAGCTTCAACGAAAGATGTTTTGGCCCAGCGAGACGATGGTGGACGCGCCGAGTTGATGTTTGAGCACGTTGACTCCAAATTCAGGCGAATTTGGTCAAGGGCGTCTATCCCTCCTCGCTCCCCAGTCCTGGGCTGCGATTAAACCAGCGATTGTTAATACTCTGCATTACGGTAAAATGACGCCGGCGAGCGGCGTTGGCCACCTTCAAAATAAAAGCTCTCCACCTAATGCATGCACGTCAGTGGCTTGGATTTCAAATACTGTGAAAATAAAAACGTTGAAAATAATTTCTTCCGGTCACGATGAGTTCACCCAGAGAGAATGAAAACTCTCTGGGTAAAGCAGCAGTTTAGACAGAAAATAGAGTCAATATTAACTCAACATCAATTATTAAAATTTCACCTTGTGGCAGACACTAGGACCATGCTTCTCACCCAGCAGGCATACGGTAGGGGGCGTGTTCAGGTGAATGTCTTTGGCGCAAACTGGTAATTGTGTAGATCCACTTGTTGGCAGTCGTGGAATAAAGACGTGTTTTCCAGTCAATCGTGTGTGCTCCTTTCGACTGCCACATTGGTGACCCTGAACGTGAAGATGTTTCGGTTAACGGTTGAAGAGGTGTCTTCCTCGGCCACGTCGCCCCAACTCCCGCAACTTGCAGCCGCCGCCTCTGCCACGAGGCTACCGGAGTTCTGGCAGAGCGACCCGGCTTCGTGGTTTCAGCATGTGGAAGCGCTGTTCCACCTACGGGGAATCACTACCGATGAGCCGAAATAATACGTGGTCGTGGCGTCCCTTGACCAGCAGACTACACGTCGTGCGATGCAGCTCCTGCGGGCGCCTCCACAAGGCGGGAAATACGACGCGCTCAAACAGCTTCTGCTTCGGAGGTTCAGCTTGTCGGACTCGGAGAGAGCAGACGGACTCCTTTCCCTTCCCGGGCTGGGCGATGGCACGGCAGTGGATCTGATGGACAAAATGCTGTCGCTGTTGGGCTCGGATGAAGGCGGATTTCTTTTCCCGCGCATTTTCCTACGCCAACTACCAGGCCCAGTGCGCGCGGTGTTGGCCAACTCGACATGTCTGACAACCGCCGATTATCGGGGTTTGGCTGAAGAAGCGGATCGAGTTCTGCTGGCTACGCGACAGTTCGCCGTACAAAGTGCGACGGCCGACCCCCTCCTCGAGACGACACCAGGCGTGGACCCGACAGTGGTGGCCGGAGTGGGTACGCGGAAGCGGGAAAAGACTCTGTTTTTTCCATCAGCGTTTTGGCGCCAAGGCTCGGCGCTGTGTTCCCCCCTGCAACTACGAGGCCCCGGGAAACGCCAGTGCCGGCGTGCAGTAGCAGCCGTGGACGCCGGCGACAAAAACGAGCTGCTTTTCATCACAGACTCGTCATCAGGAAGACGTTTCCTGGTGGACAGCGGATCGCAGGTCAGCCTGCTTACACTAACCGCCGCGGACAAGGCGGCCGGTGGCTGCGGGCCGCCTCTGTTTGCAGCCAACGGCTCGGCCATCATCAACGTTGGTTCCAGGTCGGTGACCGTGTGCTTCCATGGACGCAATTTCCAGTGGAACTTTGTCGTGGCCTCAATCACAGTTCCGATTATCGGTGCGGATTTTCTGTGTGCACATGGACTGCTCGTTTGATGTCGCTAACCGCCGGTTGATTGACGCTGTGTCGTTCGCCACTTTTCCGTGTGAGGCTGGGGGACTCGGACCATTAACGTGCGCAAATTTTTTGGCATCGGGTGACGTTTATCAACGTTTACTGACAGACTTCCCGTCGCTAACGACTCCCGACTTTTCCGACACCCATACTAAGCACGGGGTGGAGCATTTCATCCCCACAGTTGGCCCGCCGGTGTTTGCCCGCGCGCGTCACCTCGACGAGGCAAAACTGGCAATTGCAAAAGGGGAGTTTGCTACAATGGAGCGTTTGGGAATCGTTAGGCGTTCAAACAGCCCGTGGGCCTCACCCTTACACATGGTGCCTAAAAGTGATGGTTCCTGGCGGCCGTGTGGTGATTTTCGTCGGCTTAACAATGTTACCACGCATGACCGCTACCCCATTCCGCACATTCAGGATTTTTCCGCGCGTTTGGCTGGCACCACAATTTTTTCCAAAGTGGATTTGGTCCGGGGTTATCACCAGGTGCCCGTGCAGGTGGATGATGTGTCCAAAACCGCAGTGATAACCCCGTTCGGGCTTTTCGAATTCCTGCGCATGCCTTTTGGGCTGAAGGGGGCTGCACAGACTTTTCAAAGGTTGATGGACTCCGTGTTGCGTGACCTAGATTTTGTGTTCGTCTATCTCGACGACATTCTGGTGGCCAGTCTTTCACCAGAGAAACACCTGTTGCACTTAACGACGGTTTTCAAGCATCTTGATTCACACGGCCTGATTGTTAACCCGATGAAATGTCAATTTGGTCTGTCTGAGATCGATTTCTTGGGCCACCGCATTTCAGCACGGGGCGCTATCCCCTTGCCCGCCAAAGTGCAGGCGGTGGTGGATTTCCCTCGCCCCGCTTCAGTTAAGGCCTTGCAAGAGTTTTTGGGCATGGTTAATTTTTATAACCGGTTCCTTCCTCGCGCAGCCCACCTCCTGCAGCCACTTTACTGCGCCTTGAGTAAGAAGAAGGCTAGTGATCCGGTCGAGTGGTCTCCGCAACGGGCACAGGCGTTTCAACAGGCTAAGGACGCTCTCGCAAGTGCAGCCCTCCTGGTCCACCCAATTCCAACCGCGCAGGTGGCTTTAACTACGGATGCATCTGATATTGCTGTTGGGGCGGTGGTTGAGCAGCTGGTGGAGAACGTATGGCAGCCCCTTGCGTTTTTCAGTCGTAAGCTGCGGGATAACAAACGCAAGTATAGTGTTTTTGACAGAGAGTTGCTGGCACTCTATCTTGCGACGCGCCATTTTCGTTTCCTTCTTGAAGGACGCCCTTTCACCGCTTTTGTGGATCACAAGCCACTTACGTTTGCAATGTCAAAAGTTACAGAACCGTGGTCGGCTCGGCAGCAACGGCACTTAGCGGCCATTTCTGAGTTCACAACTGACATTCAGCATGTGGCCGGTAAGTGTAACCCTGTGGCTGATTGTTTGTCACGCGCAATCGTGTGTCCGGTCCATCTCGGGGTTGATTTTTCGGAAATGGCCGCCGACCAATCCGACGATCCTGACATCCGCAACCTCAAGGCAGCCAGTACGGCTCTTAACCCTTGTGCAGTATCTGTCCCAAATTTGGACATTTTTGGACAGTCAGACAGTTGTACACACAGCCAGAGTGTGAAAAATAACCCCACGAAGCTGAAATTTCCATAGGATGTCAAAAGGGGTCAAAGTTCAAAATGACAGCAAGCTGGACATTTTTGAACATTGCAGTTGGTATATATGACATTGTAACAAATTTGGAATACCTTGATAGTAGAAATCCCAAATTTGGCATATTGACGCCCATTATAAATTCAAATTTCCAATAGACTGTAAAACTGGTGTTTTATCGTGCATTTTCTCAATTTCTGCACAAATCACATCACCGGCGGCTCACCAGTACTATCAAAGCTTGAGAATTGTGGTAGTGAGTTTTTACCTCACTCTCCACGAGATGGCGCTTTAGCCTAAGATATCATTTTCGTGCCGACTCTTTACGTCATTGAGAGTACTTCCAGTTCGTCATTTTCATTCGAATAAACGGTGTAGTTTGTTGCGAGAGGTCTATTTGCATCTATGTGTGTGGATATGATCGTTTGTGCACGTCACATAGAACAGTACTGAGCAAAGACATCGAAGCAGTATTTTTCCGCCATTTTGTGCACATTTGAATGTGAGGTCGCACGCGCCTCTTGCAGAGACGTCACCCAGACAGACTCAACTTCCTGGTGTCACCTCTTAAGATGTCCCACCCACGTATGTTGCACATAAATTACATTGGTTTGCACGCACGCCGCGCACGCGCGCAAAACAATGTAATGCAGTTTGTAGAGCATTGCTAGCTGGGTGTTTTTGGAAAATCAGGTGTTATTTTTTGAAAATCGACTTTGAATTGGTCAAACTGTTATGCAATGCACGTCCCGGCCGTGTGGGCTCGTAATGAACGTGACGCGCGCTACGCTGCTCACGTGAACGCGCTCAGCACAGGCGAAACAGCCACGTTTTAGGAGTGTACTTACGGCCATTTGAAATGATGGGCTCATCAGTCTTTTTTCTCGTCTTCACGCCAGTAGATCGCGCACTCACAATGTGCATTTGTGCACGGGCATGCCCAGTGCCCTGATTGATTGGCATGATTGGCTTGTTTGAGGGTGCAGCACGCGAAAACTCAACGCGTAACGATAGTTACTGGCTGGACGTTGTTTTGAAAATCAAGTGTTATTTTTTGAGAATCGAGTTTTACATTTATCGAGCGGTTCGGAAGATGAATGAATGAATGAGTTTTACATTTGTTTATGCACGTAAACACACCAACACTGCAACTGCAGCTGCACAGCAGCCCGGTGCAGCAGCTGCAGGAAGAGGACATGCGAAAAAGAAAGCAATACGGATAGCTTTTGCGAAAAACCACTTCGTGCTTTGAATTATTGTGGCAGATGTGGAAAGGCCAATCCGCCACAAACACACTACAACCATTTGTTCTGATTGTAAAAAAAAAAAAAGTTTTGTGTTTGTTTTTCGTTTTTGTTATCAAGTTTGCATATTAGTTGCTGGTTGTTTTGTTTGTTTGTTATAATGTATGTTACTTCAACATTTTTCATAGTTTTTGTGACTTTTATACTTTTTCAAGGTTCTAATTACCATGTACAACATTTTTTCACTCTGATATCTATATAAACGCTATACACAATATTGGACACATAGAGTTAGAGTTACTTATATAGAGTCATAACCCAATACTCATTTTGTTATTCAAGAAAAAAAGTAATGCAAACTATATATGTATGGCTAGATCTAATGCCACTGAACATTTTGAAAGTGAAAAAAAATTCAAAAGTGAAAAAAGTTGTCACACCTCAAAGCGCAACCCAATTTGGGACAAATATGTTTGATGTCACATTTTTTTGAAATGGCCATTACAGAAAAAACAGGCATGAAATACAATTCTGTTCCTGCGGTTTGGTGACATATTCAAGGCTCTATTTATGTCATATGCAAGATTTGGACTGGGTGGGTTTTTTATTTACATATGCAGCATAGTGACTATGTGATTGACACATTCCTGCTGCTGCGGCTCATAGAGGGCGCCAAATATAAATAAATAAATAAATAATTATATGTATGTCTTGGCCTGATGCCACTGAACATTTTGAAAGTTGAAAGTGAAAAAAATTCAAAAGTGAAAAAGTTGTCACACCTCAAAGCGCAACCCAATTTGGGACAAATATGTTTGATGTCACATTTTTTAAAAATGGCCATTACAGAAAAAACAGGCATGAAATACAATTCTGTTCCTGCGGTTTGGTGACATATTCAAGGCTCTATTTATGTCATATGCAAGATTTGGACTGGGTGGGTTTTTATTTACATATGCAGCATAGTGACTGTGTGATTGACACACTCCTGCTGCTGCGGCTCATAGAGGGCGCCAAATATAAATAAATAAATAAATAATGATATGTATGTCTTGGCCTGATGCCACTGAACATTTTGAAAGTTGAAAGTGAAAAAAATTCAAAAGTGAAAAAGTTGTCACACCTCAAAGCGCAACCCAATTTGGGACAAATATGTTTGATGTCACATTTTTAAAAAATGGCCATTACAGAAAAAACAGGCATGAAATACAATTCTGTTCCTGCGGTTTGGTGACATATTCAAGGCTCTATTTATGTCATATGCAAGATTTGGACTGGGTGGGTTTTTTATTTACATATGCAGCATAGTGACTGTGTGATTGACACACTCCTGCTGATGCGGCTCATAGAGGGCGCCAAATATAAATAAATAAATAAATAATGATATGTATGTCTTGGCCTGATGCCACTGAACATTTTGAAAGTTGAAAGTGAAAAAAAATTCAAAAGTGAAAAAAGTTGTCACACCTCAAAGCGCAACCCAATTTGGGACAAATACTGAGAACGTGACAAACTGTATTACTGCACAAGGGTTAAACTTGAGGAGGTAATAACGCTTGTAGGCGGTCCCGCTCTCCTCTGCGATGTGTCTACAGGTCGTACTCGCCCTGTGGTTCCGTTGAATTGGCGTCACAGAATCTTTGATTCAATCCATTCCCTCTCACACCCTGGCGTTCGTGCGTCAGTCAAGCTGGTTGGGGCCAAGTTTGTCTGGCCTGGATTACGCAGGGACGTCAGGAGGTGGGCGGCTGCATGCGTGGCATGTCAGCGCGCCAAAGTCCACCGGCACACCAGGGCGAACCTTGAACCTTTTCCAATTCCAGCCAGGCGTTTTGACCACGTCCAAGTGGACGTGGTAGGCCCCTTCCCTCCGTCGCAGGGTTTCACACATCTACTCACGATGGTAGATCGGACCACTAGGTGGCCGGAAGCAGTTCCCCTGTCATCCACGACTTCGGTAGATATAGCTTGTGCCTTTCTGTCATCCTGGGTCGCGCGTTTTGGTACACCATGCGATATCACCTCGGACAGGGGCCCCCAGTTTGTGTCAGAGCTCTGGTCAGCCATGGCAGGGTCCTTGGGTGTGCAGGTACACCGCACTACGGCCTACCACCCAGAGGCTAACGGTTTGTGTGAACGTTTTCACCGGTCGCTTAAAGCTGCGCTGCGGGCTGCGCTTACGGACTGTAACTGGGTCGACCGCCTTCTGTGGGTGTTGCTCGGGTTACGTTCGGCTCCGAAAGAAGATCTTAATGCCGCCCCTGCTGAGTTGGTGCTCGGTCAGCTACTTTGTGTTCCCGGTGAATTTCTGCCAGAAGGTTCCGGCGCGCCTTCCTTCCCCTTTTTGTCTGAGGGACCCCTAACTCCGACGCCGGTTCACCATTTTGTTCCCAAAGTGTTTGTACCATCTGCGCTTATGTCGGCCCGTTTTGTTTTTGTGAGCCATGATGCCCACCGCTCGCCCCTCCAGCCATTTAGGGTGCTCGAGCACGGTGATAAGAGTTTTGTGATTGATATGGGTGGGCAAAGGGAGTGTGTTTCCTGAGATTGGCTCAAACCAGCAGTCCAAATAAAGAGCCTCTTCTCTTACCAGGAGTTGTATTATTAAACGAACCCGGTCGCACAAAGCGACACACTGCACTGTCAACATAACTTGAGAAGAGAAATCAAGAGAAACTTTGTGATAATATCAGAAGAAAACTACATGTCGTACCGGATGAAGGAAACTAAAGAGCACACAGAGTATCGACCCACTACACATCAGAGTGAAGTAAAAAAAGAAAAAAACCCGAGACAACACAAGAGCATCCTCGAGCATCCTCCCCCAATGAAAACATGGGTCCCGACAAGTTGGCCTGACCGCTCAACATGTTGACATTTTCGACCGTTTGAGGAAAATTCCTAAATATTGAATTTTCGTTATCCCATGAGGGCCGTAGGTCTGGGTATAACCAGAATCAGAATCAGAATCAGAATCATCTTTATTGGCCAAGTATGTAGAACACACAAGGAATTTGTCTCCGGTATAACACGCTGCATTAGTATCATCATAAACAGGAACATGACAAATAGGTATGGAAGGACATTTCATAATGTAAGTGAACCATAGTTTTAAGCAGAGCTAAAGTAATCAGTGGTAGAATACAATACTATTACAGTTTGTACAGTTGGTGCAGAAAGTCATTGAACCATTTTAGAGAGATACAATATTTGTTGTACAAGAAGAGTGACTACGTCAGTGACTGTTTAGGGAGTTAATGGCTAGAGGGAAGAAGCTGTTTAAGTGTCTGCTGGATTTGGTGAGCATGGATCTGTAGCGCCTGCCTGAGGGGAGTAGCTGGAAAAGGTGGTGGGCAGGATGCGGGGGATCCAGGAGGATTTTCCGTGCCCTTGTCTTGATTCTTGCAGTGTGCAAGTCCTCAAGAGTGGGTAGGGCGTTGCCAATGATTTTTTCCGCCGTCCTAATTGTCCGTTGAAGTCGGATTTTGTCCTTCTTTGTGGTGGCCCCAAACCAAACCGTGATGGAAGAACACAGGATTGATTCGATGACTGCCGTGTAGAACTGACATAGCACCTCCTGTGGCAGGCCATGTTTCCTCAGCAGCCTCAGGAAGTACATCCTCTGCTGGGCCCTTTTCAGGATGGAGATGGTGTTGACTTCCCACTTCATGTCCTGGGAGACTGTGATTCCCAGGAACTTGAAGGTCTCGACGGTTGACACAGGGCAGTTGGATAGTGTGAGGGGCAACTCTGGAGAAGGATGTTTCCTGAAGTCCACGATCATCTCTACAGTCTTGGGCGTGTTCAGCCCGAGGTTGTGTCGGCTGCACCAAAGCTCCAGCTGCTCCACTTGTTGTCGGTACGCAGACTCGTCGCCGTCTTTGATGAGACCGATGACCGTGGTGTCGTCTGAGAACTTTATGAGTTTGATAGCTGGACTTGTTGAGGTGCAATCGTTTTTGTAGAGGGTGAAGAGCAGTGGAGAGAGGACACATCCCTGTGGGGCTCCAGTGCTAGTGGTGCGTGTTGATGATGTTGTCGCTCCCAGTCTCACCTGTTGTGTCCGTCCCGTCAGGAAGCTGAGGATCCACTGGCAGATCGTAGGGGACACACCGAGGTGGAGAAGTTTGGGGGTGAGGAGTTCCAGTATTATGGTGTTGAACGCAAAGCTGAAATCCACAAACAGGATCCTTGAGTAGGTCCCTGTGCTGTCGAGGTGCTCGAGGATGTAGTGCAGACCTATGTTGACTGCGTCCTCCACAGACCTGTTTGCCCGGTAGGCAAACTGAAGAGGGTCCAGCAGGGGTCCGGTGACGTTCTTTAGGTGGTTCAGCACAAGGCGTTCAAAGGACTTCATGACCACAGACGTCAGAGCGACAGGCCGATATTCGTTCAGTTCCGATGTTGCCGATTTCTTGGGAACTGGGATGATGGTAGACTGTTTGAAGCAGGATGGGACCTCACACAGTTCCAGGGATCTGTTGAAGATTTGTGTGAAGACCGGAGCCAGCTGGTCAGCGCAGACTTTCAGGCACCCTCGCTATTCAACCAGACCACTCTGGTCCGAATCTGATGTTGCATTTGGGATTAAAAGGCCTCCAAAATGTGAGAATATGACCCAGGTCATATTTTCCCAATTTGGAGGCCTTTTAGGGTTCTGCGCAGTATCCTTGCTGTTCCCAGCACTGCACATTTCTGGACTGAGATGTCTGATGTTGTTCCCGGGATCTGTTGCAACCACTCATCTAGTTTGGAGGTCACTGCTCCGAGTGCTCCGACCACCACAGGCACGAATGTCACCTTTACCTTCCAGGCTCTCTCCAGCTCCTTGGTATTGAGGGATCCTTCATGATCAGGATCGTTCGCATAGTGCAAGATCGTCAGCATATCCATATTGATGAGACTTGGTTTTGGGCATATCACTGATATAAATGTTAAAGAGCATGGTGGAAAAATCACTAACTGCTGATATGGCACTGATATCGGAATATCTGAGAACGTGGAGACTTAAATTGAGCTTGGCAAAGACTACCACCACACCTTTCCACCTAAACAACATGGAATCCAAGCGCCAACTCTCTGTATACCTGCATGGGACTCCACTCCCACATAACCCATCCCCCACCTATCTAGGAGTGAAGCTCGACTGACAGCTCACATATAAACAGCACATAGATGCTCTTTGTGCCAAAGTAACAGCTCGAAACAATCTGCTGAGGCGCCTAGCTGGCTCGTCCTGGGGTGCAAGCACTCACACACTCCGTACAAGTGCCCTTGCACTTGCTTACAGCACAGCTGAATATGCAACACCAGTGTGGTGCCGAAGTACCCATTCAAAGAAGATCGATGTTGCCCTCAACGACACCATGAGGATAATCACCGGATGTTTGCGTCCCACCCCCACAGAGTTCCTACCAGTATTGGCAGGCATTGCCCCAGCCAGCTTACGTAGAGAAAAAGCTACCCACTGTCTCGCTCAACATGCTGTGCTGGACAAAAACCATGCCCTAAACCAGTTGATCGCCGAGGTACAACCTGGTAAGCGCCAAAGGCTAAAATCTCGCCACCCTTTCCCTCATCATGCTGCAGAACTTCATGATTCCAACTTTAACATCCTGGAAGCGTGGAGAAGTAGTTGGGATAAAACTGCAAGACCCAACCAGTTCATGGTCCAACCTAACACCGAATCCCCACCTGGCTCAACGCTACCCCGGAAAGTCTGGGTACGACTCAACCGCATAAGAACTGGGGTAGGCCGCTTCAATGTCAACATGTTCCGTTGGGGTTTCGTCGAATCACCATTCTGTGACTGCGGACCAGAACTCCAAACTGCAGAACATCTCATCTACTCCTGTCCCATTCATCGACCACCGGATGGCAATTTGAACCTCACAGAACCTAACGAATCTACTGTCCAATGGCTGCAATGCCTGGACATTTAACACCGCAAAGCTGCCCTCATACGAGAGAGAGAGGATCGTTCGCCCTTCGGTTAGCCATCCTGGGTGAGTCCCATCCTTCAGCAACTGGTTAATTTGTGTTGCTAGGCGCTCATGGAGTGCTGTGAGTTTCTTTAGCCAGTAGGTGTGGACCATGTCCGGGCCTGGTGCTGTCCAGTTTTTCATATCTGAGACTCTTTCCTGTATGTCTGCCACTGTTATGGTAACTGGGTTCTGCTCAGGGAGGTTGCTGTGCTCCTCTCTCAGAGTCACCAGCCATTGTGCATTGCTGTTATGTGCAACCTCCCTCTCCCATATGCCTTTCCAGTACCTTTCAGTTTCCAGTCTTGGTGGGTCAGCTCTGCTGTTAGGACCCTGCCACTGAGCGTACACTTTCGCAGGTTGTGTTGCGAACAGCCTGTTTATTCGCCTGGCCTCATTCTCTTTCGTGTACCTCTTTAGGCGACTGAACAAGGCTTGGAGCCTTTGTTTGGCAGTTTCGAGTGCTTCAGGTACGGTCATCTGGATGTACCTCTCAGGTATCGGCCTTTTCATCACACCTCTCTGGGCCTCCGTCAATTGACTCACATCTTTCCGAGTCGCCTTGATCTTAGCCTCCAACCGTCTTTTCCATGGTGGGTAACGTGTCTCATGGTTGCTCCGATAGCCAAGGATTTCTAGGATCACTGATGCTGAAGCGTATATCAGCTCATTGGTTTCCATGATCGTTATGGTAGGGATCGCCCTCAGTGCTGCATTCACACTTTCCATGAGATGTTGGTACTTCACATAGCCGTTGTAATCGGTTTCTAGGTTGCCCAGCTTTCATCCTCGCCATGATCTTAGCTTTCAGGTCAGTTGCTGCCTCGCTCAGCATTTCATTCATTGGGGTTGGCTTCCCAATCTCATCATCTGCATTCATTGGGGCTTGCGTCCCAATCTCTGGTCTGGCCTCCTCCTCTGATCTGGCAGCCTGGGCCCTTCACCATGGAACCTGCGTTGTACCTCATCAATCTCAAGTTGTGACAGCAATTGCCGTTTGTGGATGTTGGAACACTGAGCTACTAGTTGTTTCGTGGTCAACCGTGACTGTGGGTTTCGAAGTAACCATTCAGCCTGTATTCTCTGCATGTAACCCCTCTGACTAGGGTTGCTTGAGTAGTAGCATTCCAACAGAGCCATGTTATCGCATCTCGCCCATCTCCGCTTTGTTCCAGTAGCCCATTTTTCATCAAGGTGCACATTTGCTAAAGCCATAGCTAAATATATGGCGACTGCATGCAAGCCTGTCAACATTGTCCACAGCTCCACTCAAGCTGAAATATTTTGCATTGCATCGAACGACTCCTGTTGGATTGACCTGGCGCTTTAAGAGGGGCGGGCCTGCCACTGACAGGTGACCGTTCGCGCGATGTATAAATGGCGTTTTGTTTCGTGAGTGAATACACTCACTACTCGTTATCGTTCGCAATCGGCAATTTAAACAGCGTGGGCTAAAATGTTGCTAGAACAGGGGTGTCTTTATTTAGCTCATTTTTGCATAGTTGTCATGTTTGTCCGTCTGCAATCTGATGTTTAAACGAAGTAAATTGCGTTGCAGCTGGGGTTAATCATGCCGGCGCTCCACTTCCGGGATTGACTATTGGGACTTGTAGTTCTTTTGTTCGATTAGTTTAAAACAATGAATAATGATGACGATAATGATAGATAGTGAAGTCAGGGTTGATTACATTATTTATTAAACGTATTGTTAAATAAAGGTATTAATTAATGTCAATTATATACATATTTACATTGTGATGCAGAGAGATAGATATATTAATTTTTTACTGCATTTATGTGTAGTTTAGGTTATTACCTGTTTCTGATACTTCTGTTACAACTACTACTACTACTACTTCTGCTGCAAAGTGCTCCAATAAATGATCAAAAAGTACAGAACGAGAGATCCTTCCATGCTGACCGACAATCCCTATTCAGGGGGCCGTGAAAAACGGAATTAACTGAACAACTCCACTATGGATTGCCAGGGAGAGCCTCCATTACAAGCATCCGAAATGATGTCGACAAAAAACCGTAGAGACTTCCGAGCAAGAAGGACCAACAGAATCAGCATAGCATGACTGCTGTGTTCAAAGCAAATTTGAGAAAAACGAAGTATGCAACCATTGCTTAAATCCATTATAGGCTGAGTACTAGTTTACCGTAGATGTGCACTTTATAATGTTATATTGCGCTGTTTTGATTCCATAAAAATAGCTGTTCAAGCAGCTGTTGTGTGACAAAATATTTTTTTTACTGTTGTTGATGGACGGTAATATTGTGTGAGAGATAATGTGTGTATAACTGCTCCAAGTGAAAAATGTTCATGTAAAATTGAAAATCGAAATTGTTATTTCAGTAAATATTTGCATTTTGCACATAGAAAACTCATTCATGATTCCATGTTGATGAGAGCATTAAAATGGGGGAAAATAGGACAAAAAATATAAAAGGAAATTCGATAAAAAAATGCGTGAGTAATCATGATTAATTTTTCGTTAATTTGAGTTAATTATGACAGTTGAGTTTTCAATCAGATTAAATATTTTAATCGTTTGACAGCTCTATATATATATATATATATATATATATATATATATATATATATATATATATATATATATATATATATATATATATATTTATCTATATATATATATATATATATATATATATATATATATATATCTCACCCTGAGAGAGGAGCACAGCAACCTCCCTGAGCAGAACCCAGTTACCATAACAGTGGCAGACATACAGGTAACAGTCTCAGATATGAAAAACTGGACAGCACATGGTCCACACCTACTGGCTAAAAAAACTCACAGCACTCCACGAGTGCCTAGCAACACAAATTAACCAATTGCTGAAGGATGGGACTCACCCAGGATGGCTAACCGAAGGGCGAACGATCCTGATCATGAAGGATCCCTCAAAGGGTACAGTCCCATCCAACTATTGGCCAATAACCTGTCTCTCCACAACATGGAAGCTCATGTCAGGCACAATTGCGGCTAAGATAAGTGGACACATGGATCAATACATGAGCGACGCGCAGAAGGGCATTGGTAGAGATACCAGAGGAGCCAAACATCAGCTCCTGGTTGACAGAACAGTCGCACAAGACTGCAGGTCCCGACATACCAACCTGTGCACAGCCTGGATTGATTACAAGAAAGCCTACGACTCGATGCCACATACATGGATCACTGAATGCTTGGAGTTGTATAAGGTGAACAGGACCCTTAGAGCCTTTGTTGCGAACTCGATGAGGATGTGGAAAACCACACTTGAAGCCAATGGCAAGCCACTTACCCAAGTGTCCATCAAATGTGGCATATACCAAGGTGATGCACTCTCCCCACTGCTGTTCTGCATAGGACTGAACCCCCTAAGCCAAGTAATCACCAAGACAGGCTACGGATACCGCCTCAAAAATGAAGCTACGATCAGTCACCTCCTCTACATGGATGACATAAAGCTGTATGCTAAGAGCGAAAGGGACATAGACTCCCTGATCCACACAACCAGGATCTACAGCAGTGACATCGGGATGTCATTCGGGCTTGAGAAATGTAGTTGGATGGTAACTAAGAGAGGCAAGGTAGTCCGCACTGAAGGGGTCTCACTCCCTGAAGGAACAATAGCAGACATTGAGGACAGCTACAAGTACCTCGGTATACCACAAGCCAATGCTAACCTCGAACTGGCAACAAGGAAAGCAGCTACGGCCAAATACCTCCAGCGGGTGAGGCAAGTCCTAAGAAGCCAGCTCAATGGCAAGAACAAGACCCGGGCAATAAACAGTTATGCCCTGCCAGTGATCAGATACCCTGCAGGAATAATCAGGTGGCCAAAGGAAGAGATTCAGACCACGGATGTTAAGACCCGAAAACTCCTAACCATGCATGGAGGGTTCCATCCCAAATCCAGCACCCTGAGACAGTACGCAATCTGAAAGGAAGGAGGCCGGGGGCTAGTGAGTGTGAGAGCCACTGTCCAGGATGAAACATCCAAGCTCCATTAATACATCAAAGAGAAGGCTCCAACAGATGACATACTCAGAGAATGTTTCAAACAATGGGGAACAGAGGATGAGATGCTGAAAGAGGGACCATCATGGGAGGACAAGCCCCTACACAGGATGTACCACCGACCATAAGTGAAGTGGCTGACCTCAAGAAGTCCTATCAGTGGCTAGAGAGGGCTGGCATGAAGGACAGCACAGAGGCACTCATCCTGGCTGCTCAGGAACAGGCCCTGAGCACCAGAGCCATTGAGGCCCAGATATACCACACCAGACAAGACCAAAGGTGTAGGTTGTGCAAAGAGGCACCCGAGACGATCCAACACATAACTGCAGGGCGGAAGATGCTGGCAGGGAAGGCCTACATAACCAGGTGGCTGGCATATTCTACAGAAACATCTGTGCCGAGTATGGACTGGAAACCCCAAGGTCAAAATGGGAAACACCTCCGAAGGTGGTGGAGAATGACCAAGCGAAGATCCTGTGGGACTTCCAGATCTAGACTGACAAGATGGTAATGGCGAACCAACCGGATATCGTGATCATAGATAAAGGGCAGAGGAAAGCCGTTGTAGTGGATGTAGCGGTCCCAAGTGATGGAAACATCAGAAAGTCATGGTTGCATAGTTCGTTCTTCTTAAGTTTGCTTTGAACACAGCAGTCAGACTATGTTGATTCTGTTGGTCCTTCTTTCGTGGAAGTCTCTACGGTTTTGTGTAGACGTCATTTCGGATGACTACACTTGGTTCGATGACAACACTGGAGATGTTTTATTTTCAGTTTGTTCGCTAGGTCGCTACCACTGCACTGCTGAACTCTCGACGTGCCTCAGCGAACCGTCGCTGTCAGATGAACACTGAGAAGCTCCACCCCCATTATTTATATGGACGCGGAACACGGTAACCTTCCACACAAAATAGTTCCAAGTCACAATCGCGTCAGTGGCATACATCGAACTTAATAGAATGCCTGCTATTTATTCACCAGAGGCTCATCAACCTAGTCTCTTATTTCTCTCCTGTAACAGTGTCTTCTCCTGCTTGGTGTACCTTGGCCTTTTCCGCTACGTACAATCTCTGTACTCAGCTTGTAATGGAGGCTCT
This sequence comes from Hippocampus mohnikei, assembly GCA_026261675.1. Classification (NCBI taxonomy): domain Eukaryota; kingdom Metazoa; phylum Chordata; class Actinopteri; order Syngnathiformes; family Syngnathidae; genus Hippocampus; species Hippocampus mohnikei. Next base: position 168,242 of record JAKGUB010000807.1, read on the forward strand.
CGCTGGCAATCCGTAGTGAAGTCATTAGATGCAATGCGAATTATTTCAGCTTGAGTCGAGCTGTGGACAATGTTGACAGGCTTGCATGCAGTAGCCATACATTTAGCTATGGCTTCAGCAAATTTGTTCTTCGTCGTGTCATCCATTTTCTTCGCTTTGAAATGATGCATAGCTGTCTGTCTGAGACGAGGTGGTGGAGTACTCACGTCAGCTGTGTGCTTGTCCATTAAGTGGTATTTCAGACTCGACATGCTATGATGATAGCTCAGTTTACGACTGCAAAACATACAGGTAACTTTGGTCTTGTCAGTGGAACAATCTGGCGACTTTTTAAAAGTAAACTTTCCATTCATAAACTCTAAGTATCCGTTTTCGGTGTCTCGTGCTGCCGTGGCTGGCAAAAAAAACGTGCATGGACTTGTACAGCGCGCTTGTTGTTTTGTTTCTGGTTTATTTATAGAACAACGCAACATCCGCTGTGACGTGTGCCGCGTTGATCTCGCGAGAAAAAAAATAATCCCGTTAAAATGCATTTAAATTATTGCCGATAAAAACGTACTAAACTGACAGCTCTAGTATATATCCATCCATTCATTTTCTTCCACTTATCTGGGTTGGGTCGCAGGTGCAACAGCTTGAGCATAGAAGCGCAGACTTCCCTCTCCCCAGCCACTTCTTCGAGCTCTTCCTGGCGGATCCTGAGGCGTTCCCAGGCCAGCTGGGTGACATAGTCTCTCCAGCGAGTCCTGGGTCGTCCCCGGGGCCTCCTGCTGGTGGGACATGCCCGGAACACCTCACCAGGGAGACGTCCAGGAAACATCCTCATCAGATGCCCGAGCCACCTCATCTGGCTCCTCTCGATGTGTGACGTGACACAAGGCTTCCCGAGTGTCTCGTCAAGCTGGGCTTGAAGATACAGCCAATCAGCTCACGGGATGAATCCACTCATGCTGTCATTGGTCGACTTCGCACCCAAAATCATGTCCAGAACCTCTGAGTCGTTCTGCATTTTTTTCTGAAAACAGTACTTGGGGAGCCAGAGCACTCTTCCATGAATGATTGTGACAACATCATCATCAAATGTTGATGATGAAGAGTCTGATGGTGATATGACATGTCACACTGACAACAAACCCTGGAAATGTTCTCAGTGTGGGAAGATGATTACTGGTAGGAGTGCTTTAAAAACACACGTGAGAACCCACACTGGGGAGAAACCTTTTTCCTGCTGTGTGAGTGGCCAAAGATTCTCTGAGAAGGGAGTCTTTAAAAAAGCATGTAAGAATTCACATTGGTGAGAAACCTTTTTCGTGCTCAGTGTGTGGTCAAAGATTCTCACAAAGCGGAAACTTAAAACGTCACACAAGAACCCACACTGGTAAGAAACATTTGACCTGTTCAGACTATGGCCAGAAATTCTCTCGAAAGGGACACTAAAGGCATGAAAGAGCCCACACTGGCGAGAAACTTTTTATCTGTTCAGATTGTGGCCATAGATTCTCTCAGAAGGGAAAATGAAAAGAACTCATTTTCAGAGGTTTGGTTGTTTGATATCGTTCAATTTTTTTCCCACTTTTTTTTTTACTTCCTTGACTGTACAGCACCCCACGTGTTGAGATGTTTTTAATCGTCTTTTATTGAATGCGATCCTGAATAAAATCGAGATTTTCCATTTTTTCATTGAATGTGTGTGACGGAGCGATACATATTGTTGTTTGATATTGCTTTTCTTGATGGCCAATGAAGTTTTCTTCGCGCAAAAAGCTTGGATCAGAGAAGTCTTCTTCAATTTCAGCCATCTCAATATTGGAGGGATTTATGACTGGTGAGGCACAATTTCACGGAAGTGGGATATAAAAATTGCGGCCCAAAAACAGAAGGTTTCCGTGCATTTCAGTGTTGACCTTTATTTTTTTTGTTTGTTTTTTTAACATAACAACATGGACAGTAATACATTGACAAAGTAAAGGCAGTGATAATTTTACAGTTTACCCAAAGCGAGTGGGACTCGCTGATCAGAAAAGTATGAATTCCATTATGCATTTAGAGTCCCAAATTTCAAATTCTGAAATGGTCTACTAATTCAATTGCATATGATAATATCATAAACAACAACAATATACATTGATATTAGGTTTATTTCTTATAAACAAATGCTGCAAAAATGTAAATATTTCAGGCATACAAGATTAACAATGAAAATCAACAGCTGTGTACTACAGGTTTATTCAACTAAATAAATGGATCAAAATATGTTGTACTCATATGGCATCATGAATACAACATACCACAAACTCAGAGTATTTTTTCCAGTCTCACACTGCAAATATTAATTTACTGGTAATCATTAATACAGGTAAGTATTGATGTGGCTTGACATCCTCTTCCCAAGACGATGCATGTGTCATCTACTATCAGTTTGACGAAAGAATTTAACACACGTCATCATGAGTTCCACCAACAGTTAACATTAGCATTACTACTCCTTGTGACGAATGTTTTATTCATAAAGTTACCATGCTACAACCAGTAAATTATAGAATAACCAATACTGTTTCCTAATATTTTTCATAGCGATTAGCCTATAGATCTAATGACCAACTTGCCTCGTATTCGTGCCTCTTGTCGTAACTCGCTCTCGTGTTCTGTGCATACGTCACCGGTGAGTTTAGTGATACGCCCTTCGGACAATTCATACGAAAAATCAGACTGGCATTCCCATTTCTTAAATGTTGGAATTAGTCGACCTTTGTGTGTTTTTTTCGCCGCCATCTCAAACTGTCATCCGCGCGATTCCTCAGTTTGTGGACTAAAGTAGCAACCCGCACATAACGTTATCTGTTCCGCCCCGCCAACACTGAAAACAAAATAAAAGAAAGTAAATTAGAAGAAACACTCACACACACCACACCACAAACACACATACAGGCACAGTGAAATTGCATTGATTACGCAGGAGATATTCGATCGCGCACAGTCAACTTGTGTGCGGTGACTTTTATGGGAAACCATTTTTCGGTACCGTCGAAATGACGCCACGGAAACGACACGCTACCGGTAACGATCGTTACCGTAAAATCCTCAGGCCTGCCATAGTTTTTTTGTTGTTGTTTTGACTGAGAAATGTTCTTATGTCCCAAAAACGCACATTATTTGGAACTGTGTGTCCCGCGGGAAAATTATGCGTCTCGGACGCGGGACGCAGAGGTAACGAGATGGCTGTAAATATAAGTAAAATTGTCAACAAAAAAAATTAAAACAGGTATCATACAGCACAATTATATGTTCAAAAGGAGTAGGAGGAAGTGAAAAACTTATCTAGTCCTACCACTAGTTATGTATTAGTATATAAATAGAACATTTTCATATCAATCAGAAAAAAGGAAAATGTCTGCATATAGACGAGTTTCATGTGACGTATGCAAACATTAAGTCTGGCTGCACGTGCATCTCAGAGGCAGAAAACACGCCGAACAGAACAAAATCGTGTGAGTAATGGCGTCTTCATGCTCTGCCGTGGATTGTCAGAATAGTCTAGATGGCGGCGCGCACAGGTGCAGTGGCTCTTTGCTCTCCAGTTTGGTGCTTAGTTTATCTATTTATTTCTTGGTTATTTTTTTAGGTTTGCGCAACTGCTCTTACCTATAGTCGTCAAGAACTTATTGACCTAGGTCTGAGATGCAATCTGTCCGTTACCGGCGGTTTTCATCACAAATTCAACATCCCGGAAGGCATAGTGAGACCACTGGGCTCTCCGTGGATTACCAGCCCGTTCAGGAAGCGGAGAAGGCGGCGAGAGAGGAAGCAAAAGCGAGGCTGCCGGTCGGGCTCAAATGCTAGGCTAAGGAAACAACCTTACAGGCCAGCATTACCGAGTCTCTTCCTGTCCAACGCCAGATCCATCACCCACAAAATCGACGAACTGGAATTACAGTTGGCCACAAACAGCTTTGTGCGGAACTGCAGCGTTATTTTTATTACGGAGACCTGGCTTCACCCGCTGATCCCCAACACGGCAGTCGAGCTAGCAGGCCGCAGGCTTCACCGGCAGGACAGAAACAGCGACTCCGGCAAGAGCAGAGGTGGGGGTAAAAACTTTGTGTTTACGTGCACAACGAGTGGTGTAGCAACAACAGGATCATCGACACGCACTGCTCACCTGACTTAGAGGTTCTGGCAGTTTTGTGCAGACCCTTTTATCTTCCGAGGGAGTTCACGGTTGTTATTGTGCTCGCCGTTTATATCCCACCCGATGCTAACGTTAGCACGGCCCTTAGCTTCTTGGCCGCCAGTATAAACAAACTGCAGCTTGCTCACCCGGATGGAGTCTGTATTATCGCAGGCGATTTCAACCAAGCGTGCTTAAAGACTGTGCTTCCTAAATTCACCCAGTATGTGAAGTTCGCCACTAGAGGTGACAATACGTTGGACCGTTTTTATTCCAACATTAAACAGGCTTACAGAGCAACTCCCCTCCCACATCTCGCTGGATCTGATCATCTCTGCCTTTCCCTCATCCCCACTTACACTCCCCTGCTGAAGAAGATGAAACCACAGAAAAAAACAATAAAAACTTGGCCTGAGGGAGCCCTCTCTCAGCTACAGGACTGCTTCTCAAGGACTGAATGGGATTTATTCTCCAACCACAACCTGCAGGAGTACACTGACACCGTACTCTCCTACATCAAAAACTGCATTGACACAGTCACGGTCAACAGAAAGGTCAGGGTTTCTACAAACCAGAAACCCTGGATGAACAGAGAAGTCTATTCTCTTCTAAAGAACCGCAACACCGCCTTCAGGTCAGGGGACAGGGCCCTGTACAGCGCAGCCAGGTCAGACCTGAAAAGAGGCATCAGGGAGGCCAAAGCGGCCTATAAGAGGAAAATAGAGGACCACTTTGTTGCGAATGACCCCAGGAAGATGTGGCGGGGAATAAATCACATCACGAACTACAAAAGCAGAAACAAGGTGAATGCTCGGACTGATGCCTCGCTGGCAGAGGAACTTCTTTGCCCGCTTTGAAGCAGCCAGAACCCCAGCAGTCACTCCACAAACACCTCCCCCCAGAACTTCCACACTGACACTTCTGGAGCACGAAGTGAGACGTGTGCTAAAATCTGTGGACCCCAGGAAGGCGGCTGGCCCGGACGGCATACCTGGCAAGGTACTAAGGGCATGTGCGGACCAACTGGCTGGAGTTTTCACCAGAATTTTCAACCAGTCTCTGTCACAGGCCATCATCCCATCCTGCCTCAAAACCTCCACCATCATCCCCGTCCCCAAAAAATCATCAACCGACAGTATAAATGACTACAGGCCTGTTGCACTTACGCCTGTAGTCATGAAATGCTTTGAAAGACTGATATCACAGCATATCAGAGCCTGCCTGCCTCCTACTCTAGACCCTTACCAGTTTGCCTACAGAGCAAACCGGTCCACCGAAGACGCTATAAACATAGCACTTCACACCGCGCTGAGTCACCTGGAGCACCCGGGAAACTACGTGAGAATGCTCTTCCTGGACTTCAGCTCAGCCTTAAACCACATCATCCCGGATATCCTGGTCCAAAAATTGACTCACCTGGGCATCTCCACTTCCATCTGCCAGTGGGTTAAAAATTTCCTCACGGACCGCCCACAATCTGTCAAACTGAGCCCCCACTCCTCCTCCACCATCACACTCAGCACCGGTTCTCCTCAAGGATGTGTACTGAGCCCCCTGTTGTTCACTCTCTAAACAATTGACTGCTCTCCGACCCATCTCTCAAACTCCATAATTAAGTTTGCGGATGATACGACCGTGGTCGGACTCATCTCAGGGGGGAATGAGTCTGACTATAGAGACGAGGTAAACCGACTGACAGCGTGGTGTTCAGCAAAGAACCTGCCACTGAACACCACAAAAACAAAAGAGATCATACTGGACTTCAGGAAAAGACGAGCAGACCCAGCGCCACTCTACATTCATGGAGAATGTGTGGAAAGGGTGAGCTCCACTCGGTTCCTGGGTGTGCAGCTCTCTGCGGACCTATCCTGGACGGCCAACACCATGGCGGTGGTGAAGGAAGCCCAGCAGCGACTCCACTTCCTGAGGGTGCTCAGGAGGAACAACCTGGAGGAGAAGCTGCTCGTGATGTTCTACAGAGCTACCATCGAGAGCACCCTAATGTATTGCATTACAGCATGGTACGCGAGGTGCTCAGCAGCAGACAGGAAAGCGCTGCAGAGGGTGATTAATATGGCCCAGAAGGTCACAGGCTGCTCTCTGCCCAGCCTGGAGGACATTGCCAGCTCACGTTACCTCAGCAGAGCTGCCAACATCAAGGATGCATCCCACCCCAGCAATCACCTGTTTGTTATGTTACCCTCAGGCCGGCGTTACAGATCACACAAAACCCGAACAAGCAGATTCAGAGACAGTTTTTTTCCCAGAGCTATTACTGCAATAAACAATCACAGAATATAATCAAACTACTGCATCTAAACCCATACTCACCTACCTCACTTAGGCAATAATGAGCAATATATGAGCCAGTCATTTCAAGTGCAATATGTGTCCTGCGTGCGAGAAAAGCCTCAGTCCACACTACCACTACTCTTGCTGTTGTTGTGTGTTGTTTGAATATTGTATTTATAAAACCGTCATTTTATTTATTTATTGATTTTATTCTATTTTAGTCTTTTATTTTTTATTTTTTTTTATTTTATCAAATGCACTAAGGAGTAGCACCCAAATTTTGTTGTATGCTATACAATGACAATAAAGGCGATTCTGAATAGAAAGAACACACACAGAGATCTAGTCTTTCATAGAATTCCTGCTGGTAAACACCCCTTTCAGAAAAAATGGCGATAGTTATGCTTACAAGCTTTACGACGTGAGAATTGGACTGAGGAGGCAATGCTCGTCTTTGCAGTGCTCATTTCATATCTGGTAAGTACTTGGGAGTTAAACCTACCATGTCAAATTATATTTGATGTTGTGAAAGCCCAGAATAATGTTCAATTAGTGAAAGTAATAAATGAGTGAAAATAATGACGTATAGCTTGAGTGAAGCAGTTGATTTGTAGTCTTTACAGTCAAACGTGTTTACAATTTGTGTGGGAAGTATCTTCAATGCTGCATGCACATGTTAAACACAAACTTATACAGCCATACTAACGCCAAATGATAAAAACATGCTTCACAACACACACAGGTGTGAGTGTGTGTGTTCAGTTATTACCATTTTTTTTACGGCCTCTGAATCAGGATTCGTCAGTCAGTATGGAAGGGTGACTTGCTTTTAACTTTTTTGATTGTTTATTGAAGCAGCAACAGCAGAGTAACAGGTAATAACCTAATGTACACATAAATACAACAAATATAAATATATATCCATCTTCATGCATCACAATGTAAATGTAAATAATGGACATGAATTAATACAATACCTTCATCTTAATAATTTTCATAAATAATGTTATTGTCAACCATGATTGTACACTATGTATTATTATTGTCATCAATATTCATAGTCAAAACGTAAGAAAACATACAAGTAGAAACGAACAAAAGAACTACAAATCCCCGCGGGCAAACCCAGAAGTGACGCGTCAGTACTATCAACTCCAGCCGTCACGCAAATTCTCGTATAAACTTTCCAGTGCAGCTGGACAAACATGGCATGGCAACTATGCAAAAATGTTCAGTAAAGACACCACAGTAATTAAAAGACTTTTGCCCACGTTTAAAATGCCGATTGCGAACAACAAATAACTGTGATCGCGATACAGCAAACATATAGCGCTATGGACACAAGGCAAAGCAGACAAAGCAAGTGAGTGTGGTTGAAGCGAAAAGGTAAAACTCTACAGATCTGACAAAGACAAGCGGACACAAACGTAGCTTACCATTGGGGCCATGCCGACGATGAAGTGAGTGATTTATCAAACGAAACAAACTGCAATGCCGCTTTTTATCCATCCAGCGAATGGTCACCTGTCAGTGGCCCTGTTCAAGTCCAAGATAAATCCAACAGTGTTTGAGTGTGTGTGCAACATCCCTGATCGCAAGCTGCCTTTGCAGATAGCCAACAACTTTCGGTGGGGCAGATCATGCGCCACCGTAGGTTAAAATGTGACTGGCTTTTTTATTTAATTGATTTAAATACTGTATTTTCCGGATTATAAATCACATTTTCTTTTTTCATTGTTTGGCCGGGAGTATGATTTATACTCGGAAGCAGTGGTTCTTAACCTTATTAGAGGTATTGAACCCAACCAGTTCATATGCACTTTCACCGAACCCTTCATTAGTCAAAATGTGATTTTTTTTTAACTAATTCAAGACATTAAAAAAGAACACATTTATTAAAAACAGAAAAAAGTAAATACAATTACATGGCTTCAGGACAGTTTTGTAAAAATTGTATCACGACAGTCACACGGTGACTACTGAGCAAACTAAGTTTCCCGCAGCACTGATTGGACAAGCAATGTCATGTGATCACCTGCAGCCAGCCATGGACAAGCGGGCGTGTCATAACTGATTGACATGTTGAGTAGAGTGTGTCTGAACCTTCATGGCAGCGGTCGAACCCCTGAGACCGATTCACCGAACCCCTAGGGTTCGATCGGATCCAGGTTAAGAACCACTGCTATGGAGCGAGTAATGTGTGAAATGATGAACACATGGTATCATTTCACGTTATTTTCACATGAAACCGCAACAAGGTGCTCTGGGCCTGTGTTGATATGTTCCACATTGGCGGAAACTGATAAAAACAACTGACGATGACTTTTACGTGAGCGATGTAGAAGAGGAAGCGCGGCATCTTCTACCTCCGGAGTTTGCAAAGTTGTGACACAGAGAATAAAGATTTCATTGGATTTAGCGATTTGGAGTTTTGGAACTAAAGTTGTTAGCATGTTCTTTGTGCTCTAGTTCTCCGAATAACTCTTAATATGTTACAGGAACAGGGTAGGCCCGTTCTCAGTTCATTGTTGATACGTCATGTCATGTTGGCATACTATCAGTGTGTTGTTCTCTATTTCATTCATTCATTCATCTTCCGAACCACTTGATCCTCACTAGGGTCGCAGGTGGTGCTGGAGCCTATCCCAGCTGTCTCCGGGCAGTAGGCGGGGGACACCCTGAATCGGTTGCCAGCCAATCGCAGGGCACACAGAGACGAACAAACATCCATGCCCACACACACACCTAGGGACAATTTAGAGTGCTCAATCAGCCTGCCATGCATGTCTTTGGAATGTGGGAGGAAACCGGAGCACCCGGAAAAATCCCACGCAAGCCCGGGGTGAACATGCAAACTCCACACAGGGAGGCCGGAGCTGGAATCGAACCCGGTACCTCTGCACTGTGAAGTCGACGTGCTAACCACTGGACTACCGGGCCGCCGTTCTCGATTTTATTTTTAGTTTAAATTGCTTTTCAAGTTGACATGCATGTTCCTGGTATTGGATTTTATCAAATAAATTTCCCCCAAAAGTGCAACTTATATACCAGTGTGATTTATACATGTTTTTTGCTTATTTATTATGCATTTTATGGCTGATTCGATTAATACTCCAGAGCGATTTATAATTCGGGAATATAGGGTTAAAAACGCTCAGCTAACATTGCTGCTCGCAAGCAACAGTGTAAAGCCATATCTCACTGAGTGGCCAAGGTCAACACCACTCACCCTTTGATGGTGACAATTAAAACTGTTGGTGAGTATCTGGGGAAACGTCTGTGCAACCTCAAATGAACCCAAACGAAAACCCCCGCCCCAACATCCATTACGTGCGCACACACTCACAGAATAAACCTCAGTCGGATACAGTATGTAATGTTTAATCAGGGGTAAAAATCAAAACAAAACATTGGCCCAGGAGGCTCCACAGCGTTGTAGCAGTGTCGCCTGTAGATTTAACTTCAGAATTCATTCTTAATTTTAAATTCACATCACAATGAATTGGTTTGAACTCAGTTTAAAGTCAGTTTCACTGAGTTATTACTAAACTGAGATTTTAAATGGTACAACAGAGCTCTTCTTTTATTTTAAAACACCATTAACTCATTTTAAACTTTGACTAATCTTTGATGAAAGACAATCTTTCATTAAATTAAACCCTTTTTGGTGCAACCAAACCTTAGAAGTTTTATTTACTTTTTTACAATCATTCCTGAACAGCCTAAGATTTACATATCAATAAAAAGTGTGATAAATATTTTTCTTTAACAGTACAACTGGCATATCCTCCTAAATGTTGTCTAATCACATTTATTTTGAAATTCCCCAATCTATGTGAAGTAATTGGTATACTGCAAAATAAATTTTAGAAATTTTGATTTTTAAGCTTTGATGTGTCTTCTACAGTGGACATCGGAACCCAATACAGGGGAAACGGAACTTCATTGTGAAACAGTTAGTCGCAAACATATCAAAAAGTCAACTTGACAATGTGTTGAACATCAACATAACTGTCCATCATCTCTTTTCTTTTGTTTCACTTTTGCTTCTAATATGCTTATTTGGTATGATACGTCAAAAAGCAATTCACAAAGGAAAAGCTGATCGCCTATGATCTTGCAGTCCTTTGGAACCCTGTTATTCATGAGGATTCCAGTCGCTGTCAGTCCTTTTGTCATTAGGGCGTCAAGGAGGCTGATTGTTGTAAAGTACCTGTCAGAGAACAGGTGGGTGCCTTGGGGATCAGACTCTGTTCACTTTTAAACAACTCCCCCCAACTCGGGAGGGAGACGATGCGCCGCTTCCTCTTCTACGTCGCTTACGTCAGACTCATTGAGTTGCAGTTCCAATTATTCCAGCCTTTCTGAATCCCGACAGGATGGTTTCGGTTGTCACTGAAGCCCATGCTTTGTCAATCCATTCAATGACTTCCAGGAAAGTTGCATGGCGCATTCTCCCGGTTGCCGTGAAGCTGTGCTCTCCATCCATCATCCACTGCTCCCACAGGTTACGCAAGACTGCCTTAAAGCTCCTATTCACGGAGATATCAAGTGGTTGGAGTATTTTGGTTAAGCCTCCAGGGATGATGGCAGGTAAGGAGTTGAAAACTTTTAATTTATTTTTGAACTGTGGCGTGATGTGCGCTCTCATGCTATCCATCACAAGCAGAGCTTTGCATGCTCTAAAGAAGCCACCCGGTCGCTTAGAGTAGCACTTTGTAAGCCATAAGTTCAGCATTTCTTGATCCATCCACCCTTTCTCATTCACGGCGACTGCAACTGAAGAGGATTGGATTTTTGGCATGGTTTTTCGTTTGAAAATGACCATTGGTGGCAATTTTGATCCATCTCCACAACATGCCAGCACCACAGTGAAGTGTGATTTCTCATGACCAGTTGTAACTATATTCACACGTTTTTGCCCTTTCTCTGCAACACTTTGGCCCATGGGGATGTCAAAGGTGAGGGGGACCTCATCCATGTTAATAATATGATCCGGTGTCACGTTGTGCTCACCTACATGCTTTTCAATGAACTCACGGAAACTGTCGACCTTGGCTTGGAAGTCTGCTGGCAGTTTTTGGGACATTGTTGTCCTTGCTCTGATAGAGAGGCGATTGCGTTGCATGAAACGGTAACACCAAGAAGGTCCTCCTGCAAAGTCATTTATATTCATCTCCTTGGCAACTACCTGGGCGTGGAGATGCAACTGCACTGTTGACAAACCTCTCCCAGCAGCACGTTGTTCAAGCACCCATGCGCAAACTCGTTCCTCTAACTGCGGCCACCTAGCTTTTAGCCCGCGATTAGCTTTTTTTGTTTTCTTCATTTCAGTGAGAGAAACCTCCGCTTTTCGCCAGTCCCTTACAAGTTTCTCGCTAACTCCAAACTTTCTTTCTGCTGCTCGATTACCGTTTTCGGCTGCATATTTCACTATTTGCAGCTTGTAATGTGCAGAATATGATTTTCTTTTCGGTGCCATTTTTGTTCAGGCCTTCTCAGTTGTTTTTATAAATTACCGGCAGTGTTGAAATTATCAACACAGACCTAGAGCGCCCTCTTGCGGGTTAGTGTGAAAATAACGTGAAATTATATAATAATGTGTGAATAATTTCACATATAAATCGCACCAGAGTATAAATCGCACCCCCGGCCAAAACTGCGATTTATTATCCGAAAAATACGGTACTGGTAGTCAGGAGGATATATTACTGAAAAATTATTTGGATGATAAGTTTCATGAGTTTCTATATCAAATCCATTTTTTCGGAAGCAGGACTGAGGGGTGCAGGTCGCTGGAGCAATCTAACCGTGTAACTGCAACAAACTCGCTGCTGCTTTGAGTGGCCTTTTCTTTTCTCGCTTCTCCCATGTGCGTTAAAGTCTTGGAGCTGACCGGACTGAAACGGCCACCCAGTTATGTCTCAACTTTAACGTTGGAGCCCAGTCGGGATGATCAGTAGGGAAAGGTGGAGCAGGGCGACCTGTCAAAAAAGATAAACAATGACAAAGTAATACAGGGGTCAAGTAAATAATTATTATAGACCAGGAAAATCCAGAGCTAACAACCTCTCTCTCTGTCTCTCTCAAAACACAAAATAATTAGTAGAATTGCATTGTGTATTTCCCTTACAAAGCACTTTAATTGCACAAACTAACATTAATGCTCAAAGAATAAATAAAAATGATTCAAATATCGATTGAGCAGTGGCATTATACATATAAATTGTAGTGTACACTAGTGATGGGACGAAATGGGTCGAGGCTCCGAAGCTTGTGTTGAGTAATGGGAGGGGCGTTTCCACGAAGCTTGTGTCGAGGCGCGCTGCATTTCGGCAAAACCCGGGAATGATGACGTGTGAAGCCTCGCCGGCCGGCTGAATCTCTTTAACGCTTTGTGAGTGGTCCGACGCATTGCAAACAGTACAGACTACGGTATAAATAGGTTGCAAAACGCAATGGCGATCGCCTGTTATCTCACATTTTGTGAATTTTGGGCTTCTGGACTTGTTACACCTGTGCCCAACAGTGCATCTAGTGCAATCTTTTTCGAGCCTTGTCCGTTGCTTGCGATGGAACCTGCGAGAAAAAGGCGATCCTCCCCTGTATGGGAACATTTTGACTTGATTGCTTCCAAATAAGGTAAGGGGGGGAAACACTAAATTCATATAAATGTTACAATGCAGCTTTTCGCTTGTTCTTGTGTCTAACTATTGTTATTTCACAGGTGAAGTGTGTGTTGTGTGCAAGGGAACTTGTATCCCACAATAACACCTCGTCGACGTTGAGGCATTATAGAGCCTTGCATGAGAGCAAGGAGAGCCATGAAACTGGGCCATACCTACCCAAATTTATATAAACTGGCACTCGCATTTCTCTGCACCCCAGCAACTATTGTACACACAGACTTTTGTATTGCTTATTATTACGACTTCAAATGCAAACCACCTTACCACGAACAAAGTGAACGAGCCCAAACTATGGATTGGGCCTCCCTGAAGACTGAACGGGAGATGTTACTCAGCCACTTCGCTTGCCGTCTTTTTTCTTATGCCTCTGGGTGCTGGTGGATAATTATCTTCGTAACTCGAAAGAAACGTCGCCTTTTTTCTGTAAAAAAAAAAAAAATACAAAGCGGAAGTAGCAAGGAAAAGTTGCCGGATGTTCGATGTCAGTCGTAGGAACCGTCTACAAATGTAGTATTCCAGGGTAACGTCTGTGGCACAAAACCTCATAAGTAAATGAAATATTTTTTTTTCTCTGAATGTTGGAGTAAATGGAAACTGTCGACCGCTACTTACGACAGCAGAAATGTGCTGATATCACCCATTATGTTGAAGTAGGAGACATTTAAATCACAAAATAGTCAGCAAAAACAATTAAAAGCACATTTTCTCATTCTGATTCGTGTTCTAGTTAGCATTGGCAATCTTCTAATTATGGCAGCTCAACCTGTCATTGTAGCTGTCATTTTGGAGATTCAGGGGTGGGGACAACATTGCCATATATTGACAAGAATATTTACCCAAAATCTACGAAATAACCTGTTCTTTTCAAATTCTATCATAAACAGAATGATAAAATGTGTTTTATTGATTTTTGTTGAATACTTTTGTCACTAAAAGGTCTCCTACTTCGCCATTATGACAGATGTGATGAAACTTTGAACTGTAGTAATTAGTTGACTACCGTTACCAACAACTAAAGCAACCGGAATGTGAACGCGTCTTTGTATTTATCTATCTATCTACAAATCTATCTATCTACCTACCTACCTACCTACCTACCTACCTACCTATCTATTTATTTATTTATTTGTTGTGGGTGAATATTTCGTCACTGAAATGTCGCGTAATCTTTCAAAAGAGAGATGTCAGTACTGTATATATTTTTGGATGTGGTCAGGAGTCAGCCTGGAAAATGTAATTTCTGGACGGTCCCACGTCGCCAATTTTTCCCCCACAGGCAAAATGACGTCACTTGAAAGCGACTTAACGGCTGTGCAGCCACAGCATTTCATATAGGAAACAGCCCTACTTTCCATGCTAACGTTGCGGCCATATTGGCAAGGGCGACTCTCCCCGATCAACGACATGGACATTGAGAACATACATCGTAACTCGGTCATTGTCCCAACCAGTTTTCATAGGTTTGCTAGTTTAACAATGTCGAAACGGCCACTATGCTTACAGAACAACAAAAAGACACCATTTATTATTATTATTGTTTTAATTATTATTATATCGGCGTGTGCTTCTCAAAGCGTTTTTAGAGAAGCCGTAAAGCATTGTACACAAGCGTATTGTTAAAGAGGTGCGAATCACGACGGAATAGCCGGTAGACTTGTGCAATAATAAGACATGTTTATATGATCAGTTCAGGCATACTTATTCTCTTGCCAGAACAACTCGGCAGCACGGCGTAATAGGAGCCATTGCCATGAGCATAGCGTCAGCTAACATAGAAAACGGAAGTTGCGCTCAACATGTACATCCGGCATGTCCCTTCAGAACAAAACCAGTGAGTAAGAGCGCTACACATAACATAAATCCCCAACACCCCCACTCGCTATT
Source organism: Hippocampus mohnikei (assembly GCA_026261675.1). Lineage (NCBI taxonomy): Eukaryota > Metazoa > Chordata > Actinopteri > Syngnathiformes > Syngnathidae > Hippocampus > Hippocampus mohnikei. The sequence goes on from JAKGUB010000807.1 coordinate 183,275, forward strand.
AGCTCACTGGGTAAAACAACAAACATGTATAACATAACATATTCACAGTTAACACTCTCCAAATATTTGCATGGCAAATTTTTTCAACTTTTGTTTAGTTGCTGGTTTCGTCATCACATCAGCTACCATCTCGTCATTTGGGTAATACTGTAATTACATCAATTTTTTTCCTGACAGATTTATGATGCTGGGGGGTTGTTTGCAATCATCCAAATTCAAGAAAATTATGACGATGGTGGAAAGACTGGTGAGTGCACGGACAAGGACAAACCTGGAACGATGCGCTCCAAAGTGGTTGTTACCTGCGAAAGTGGACTGCAAGCCTCACAGCCAACAAGGTATGGCCGAGAAGTCTTGTTAGTTTACATACTGTACACCACACCCCAAATTACTATACAGTGAGATCAGTGTTAAAGTAATTCTGGATTTTTTTTCACTTTGTTAGTTTTCATTTCATTGTGTGTTTTTTTAATTCGGTTCATTTTAATCCGTTCTCAGAGTGGATTTGTTAGTCGTTATTTGTAAATTGTAAATTTTAAATAATGTAAGCTTTTGTTTGTTGTTTTTTTTGAAGGGATAGAAATCAGGGATGAGATTTTTCAGCTTTTTGGCGGAATTCCACTTTTTTTCCAGTCAAAGTGGACCTATTTTATATATATACAATACATGCTGATTTATATAGCGCTTTCACAACAGCGGCAGCTGTAACAAAGCGCTTAACAAAACAGTAAACAAAGTAAAATAATAAACACAACACATAACATGAAACACGGAATAAAAGTATTGTTCCAAATCCGTAAAAAAATTTTGGGGGAATCCGGACTTGTCTTCAGCAGATTCGGGGCTCGTAATGTTTACAAGTAACGTTTGCAAGCATCCATTTTGAATCCCGTTTTTTTTAATCGTGAAGCGTTAGTTTGTCGTTACTTCGTGTTCGCCTTCATAAACCCTTTCTCGCGAATGCCAAATGTTATCGAGACTCGTGACGAAGCTAAAGTGCGTCAGATAAATGCGGACCTGTAAAACACATTTCGATGGGACTGGTTGGATAGAAAGCTGACGGTGTCCCTAGCAGGAACCAGTAAAGAGGAACCATTGTCTGTGCTTGTGTCGGATTTCGTGAAAAAGCTTGATGTCGCCGGTAAAGCTCTGTGTACAGTGTTGGACGATGTCATTCTATACGGATTGAGAGGATGGAAAGCTTTACAGAGTCACGCAACCTCGGTGAAACACCGAAAAACAGACATTTCTACTGAAAAGTAGCTACTCGATCTCAAGCGCTTTTCGACAGCCTGGAGCATGTGTAAAAACAATAGGAGTTGGCTAAAAAGAGAGTGAAAAAGACGGAGAGGACCAATAAGCTTTTAGCGCTTGCTAAAAAGCTTAAAATGAGGAGAAAATAAAGTACCGTGTATTTTCCGCACGAAAAGACACACTGGATTATGATGCGCACCTTCAATGAATGGCTATTTTGTAAAAAAATTTTCATACATTAGACGCTTCGTATTAAAAGGCGCCATCTACAATGCCTCCACTAGATGGTGCTACGCTCCTTCCATTCAACTCGAGAGGCGTCCGTTCAACTTGAGAGGCGTTCATGACCACCTCTGAAAAATGTAAAAGAACTATTACCGTATTTTAACGACCATTCGGCGCACCGTGTTGTAGGGCGCAGTCTCAGTAACGGGTGCTTTTTCTGTATTTTACACATACACAAAACGCACTGTATTATTGGGCGCAGCCAGGGGTGGTAAAACATACGCCAGTTTAAACATACGGCATGCATGCACGCACGCTAAAAACACGTTAGCTTGAAGCATAGCATAGCATGCTAAGACATGCTAAAAACACGTTTTTAAAAAGGCAACGGAAGCAAAACTGAGATCGGTTGTACTTTATTTAGCCATCTTACAATGTACTGACGTTTTTCAATCAATCATCACTCAGAAATCCATCAAAGTCCTCATCTTCTGTGTCCGAATTGAACAATCCATCAAAAACGCCGGGTTCCCTCTCGTTGTCAGAGTCACTCTCATTGCCGTGTGGATCCACAGAAATTGTGCCGGCTTTGCCAAAAGCTCGAACAACAGTGCAAGCAGACACGTTTGTCCAAGCAGCCACAATTCATTCGCAAATAGTGGCGTAACTAGCCCGGCGCTGCCTCCCACTCTTCGTAAAGCTGTGTTTGCCATCGATCATCCATTGTTCCCATGCCGCTCGCAACTTCACTTTGAACGCCCGGTTGATGCCGATGTCCAGCGGTTGGAGTTCTTTCGTCAAGCCTCCGGGAATGACGGCAAGTTCAGAGTTCATTTGCTTGACTTGGTTTTTCACCGCTGCTGTGAGATGGGCACGCATGGAGTCGCAAATCAAGAGTGACGGCGAGGCATGGAAAAAGCCATCCGGTCTCTTTACATACACCTCACTTAGCCACTCTCTCATCTTCTCTTCGTCCAGTTTCGTCAGTTTGAATGGAGCTTCGTAAGCATGTCTCTTTGTTGTATTCATTTTCGGGGGTTCTTAGAAACCAAAACCGAAGTTGTTTTGCAATAACGCACAAACTCAGGCAACTCAGGAAAGAGAAAGAGGCCGCATTTAGAAGTGGAGATCGGGCACTGTACAAACACGCCCGAAACCAATTGACAAAGGAAATTAACATCGCAAAGAGAAGCTATGCAGAGAAGCTGAAAAACCAGTTCTCTGCTAACGACTCTGCATCTGTGTGGAATGGCCTGAAAGCAATCACAAACTATAGAACGCCATCCCCCCAAACAGTGAACAATAAGGGTCTTGCTGATGAACTAAACACGTTTTTCTGCAGATTTGAAAAGGACACCCCCATTTCCCACACTCACCCACCTCTACCAGATACTACTCTATCTACCCCCCCACCCTCTTTTTCTCCACTACAGATCCACGAACAGGACGTGAGACGGCTCTTCAAGCAGCAGAAGATCAAGAAAGCTGCGGGGCCCGACAAAGTGTCCCCTTCCTGCCTGAAAGTCTGTGCTGACCAGCTGGCTCCGGTCTTCACACAAATCTTCAACAGATCCCTGGAGCTGTGTGAGGTCCCATCCTGCTTCAAACAGTCTACCATCATCCCAGTTCCCAAGAAATCGGCAACATCGAACTGAACGACTACAGGCCTGTCGCTCTGACGTCTGTGGTCATGAAGTCCTTTGAACGCCTTGTGCTGAACCACCTAAAGAACGTCACCGACCCCTGCTGGACCCTCTTCAGTTTGCCTACCGGGCAAACAGGTCTGTGGAGGACGAGTCAACATAGGTCTGCACTATATCCTCGAGCACCTCGACAGCACAGGGACCTACGCAAGGATCCTGTTTGTGGATTTCAGCTCTGCGTTCAACACCATCATACCGAACTCCTCACCCCAAACTCCTCCACCTCGGTGTGTCTCCTGCGATCTGCCAGTGGATCCTCAGCTTCCTGACGGGACGGACACAACAGGTGAGACTGGGAGCGACAACATCATCAACACGCACCACTAGCACTGGAGCCCCACAGGGATGTGTCCTCTCTCCACTGCTCTTCTCCCTCTACACAAACGACTGCACCTCAACAAGTCCAGCTGTCAAACTCATAAAGTTCGCAGACGACACCACGGTCATCGGTCTCATCAAAGACGGCGACGAGTCTGCGTGCCGACAACAAGTGGAGCAGCTGGAGCTTTGGTGCAGCCGACACAACCTCGGGCTGAACACGCCAAGACGGTAGAGATGATCGTGGACTTCAGGAAACATCCTTCTCCAGAGTTGCCCTCACACTATCCAACTGCCCTGTGTCAACCGTCGAGACCTTCAAGTTCCTGGGAATCACAGTCTCCCAGGACATGAAGTGGGAAGTCAACACCATCTCCATCCTGAAAAGGGCCCAGCAGAGGATGTACTTCCTGAGGCTGCTGAGGAAGCACGGCCTGCCACAGGAGGTGCTACGTCAGTTCTACACGGCAGTCATCGAATCAATCCTGTGTTCTTCCATCACGGTTTGGTTTGGGGCCGCCACAAAGAAGGACAAAAGCCGACTTCAACGGACAATTAGGACGGCGGAAAAAATCATTGGCACCGCCCTACCCACTCTTGAGGACTTGCACACCGCAAGAATCAAGACAAGGGCACGGAAAATCCTCCTGGATCCCCCGCATCCTGCCCACCACCTTTTCCAGCTACTCCCCTCAGGCAGGCGCTACAGATCCATGCGCACCAAATCCAGCAGACACTTGAACAGCTTCTTCCCTCTAGCCATTAACTCCCTAAACAGTCACTGACGTAGTCACTCTTCTTGTGCAACAAATATTGTATCTCTCTAAAATGGTTCAATGATTTTCTGCACCAACTGTACAAACTGTAATAGTATTGTATTCTACCACTGATCACTTTAGCTCTGCTTGAAACTATGGTTCACTTCCATTATGAAATGTCCTTCCATACCAATTTGTCATGTTCTTGTTTATGATGATACTAATGCAGCGTGTATACCGGAGACAAATTCCTTGTGTGTTCTACATACTTGGCCAATAAAGATGATTCTGATTCTGATTCTGATTCTGATTCTGATATATACAGGTACTGGCACCTGCCTTTCGCATCCACTTACACGCCCACCATTCACTGATTGACCGGCTGCTTTACGGCATGGCTGTCCTCTCTCACGTCCTCATTTACGGCCACTTACACGCCCACCCTTCATTGATTGGCCGGCTGTTTCCCCGCACGCCTGGTCACACTCGCGGGCTACTTACACGCCTACCCTTCACTGATTGGCTGGCTGTATTCCCGCGTGCCTGTTCACGCCCACTTCCGCCTTTTCTCTATATAAACAGCGTGTCGGCTCTCAGTCAGGATTTGGAACTCGGCTCATACACTAGACGCTCCGCATTATTAGGCGTCCTGTCCACTTGGGAGAAAATGTAAGACTTTTAATTGCGCCTTATGGTCGTGAAAATACGGTACTGTACTTAAATGAAACTACGAAACTTGAAAATAATGCATCTAAACAGAAAATCAAGCGAGGAAATCACAAAATAAATTCTATATCCCCCCAACAGAATTTATTTTGTGATTTCCTCGCTTGATTTTCTTCGTGGTTTCATTGAAGTAAGAATTAATTTAAATTTTTCGTAGGCGGCCATGAACTCCTCTCGAGTGGAATGGAAGAAAGCACGGAGACGGATAAAGACGTACAGTACCTGTACTTGCTGAGACTGTGAAAACCATTAATAAAGTCTGCGTTTAAAAAAATAATAAAACCACAACCACAGCTCTCATTTTTTTCAACAAACACAGGTGCGTCTTTGTCCGTCTCCTTCCCTTTTTTTCTTCCGGTCAACTCGAGAGGCGTTCATGACCGCCTCCCAATAACGCATTGGCATTTCCTTTATCGTACCTCCTACAGTACGATCAGATAAGATAAGAAAACCTTTTATAGTTTCACAATGGAGAAATTCCCACTTCACAGCAGCAAAGTTATGAGAGGAAGAAGTAGAAGAAAAAAATAAATAGGAGCTGCTGGAAAGGCAGCCACTCTCGCGGCGCCATCTTGAAGTCAAAATAACAAGGTGTCAGTCGTAGTTATTTATTCCTTTGTTGTGTATTCACAAATGATGAAATCACAATATAAATTCTATAGGGGGGGGATATAGAACTTATTTTGTGATATCCTCGCTTGCTTCTCAGTTTTGATGTATTATTTTCAATTTTTGTAGTTTGATTGAAGTAATCGTTAGTTTGCGATTTTTCGGAGGTGGTCTTGAACGTCTCTCGATTCGAACAGAAGAAGGCACGGAGACAGACAAAGACGGACCTGTATTTGTTGAGACTGTTATAAAAAATTAGCACCACAGCTCTCCTTTTTTCGGAGCTGCAACACAAACTTATTTAATAAAGCAGCGACACAGTTCACTGAACCAACAGCAAGTTATAACATTGGAAGCATGTCTCCAGGAAGGAGCCATCTTAGAGTCGACGTATTACCGTAATGACCATACAAAAGACGCACCGGATTTTAAGGCGCTTGGTGAGCTTTTAAGAAAATTTAAAACATTTTGGGGCGCCCTATACCTCATGAAACTGTATATTGTTGTATATACTGTAAATAGACATCCACTTTATATAATAAAATACATTCATAACCCATATTTAGTAAACAGTGTGGGACCTCACTATCACCGTATGAGGTAAGAATCAACAGCTTTTTATCACATTTACACAACACTTTATGAATACAAGTAATGAACAAATCTTAAATATGGCAGGGAATGTGTTTCCTTTTTTACTTTTGATTTTGAGCAGCAAATTACAAGTTTCATGTTGGTGCTCACCAGGAATGCATAAGCAAAATTGCACAAATTTTCACTTGGAAAGAATAGTGAACAATCTTGGGATATTTTTCTGTTTAAGTTTCAAATAGTGTGTAAATTGAATACACTTCATCTTCAGCATGTTTAGTGCCACTTTTGTAAGTCGTCTCTCCCCCCTCCTCGTCCCGGCCACACCCCTTCCGCTTTTTTCATCACTCGTCACTCTCATCTCTGGAAAATTTAAACTTTTTTAACAGCGGTTACCACAGTGGACATCTTATCTGGTTACAGGTGCATGAAACGGTTCATCAGTTTATCAACAAAATAATCAACAGATAAATCGATCACTGTACTGTATTTTGTTGAGTTTGCACCACAGAATATTTATTGCAACCTTCCTGGATATATAACAAAAAAGGACTCAATCTAATTCAAAAACTAATAAAAACTCAAATACAGAACACAATGTTTCTTCCAAGTTCGCCACCTGTCTATGTTGTGATTTTCATTGGAATTAATTTTCAATTCATTTTATATCACCATTGAAATTATATTTAATAAACTGAGGGTACAATAAAAGAAACAAGTATTGGCAAACATGGTCAAATTTGCAGATGATTTTTTTAACAATATGACAAAAACCAGGCATCTACTATGCCTGTGTTTTATTTTTTCACAATATTGTGTTGTACTATCCCTAAAATTGTGTTTTGTTTTGTTTTTAGGGGCAACATCGTTTTTGTCCAGGCCCATTTCATTGTTGTCGTCTTTTTTTTTTTTTTGGCGAACTTTTTGGTTTTTAATGAGCTTTTGATGAAAACATGTTTGGTGTCTACAGTATTTTCCTGGTGGACATATCGTGTTGATCACGCTCATCAGCAGCTGCAGCGGATTCCCGGCTTGCTGTCCAGAATGGCGTCCCTCATGGGGCTTGATTTGAGTGAGAAGAACAACGATGCTGATTGAGTTGACTTGGTGATGGAGCACATGTGGCTCTACAACCAGACCTATCAACTTTCGCAAGGGGAACATCGAAAATGTCACGCATTATAGGTCTTTTTTCTTTTTTGCCCCACCGACCGTAAATCCATATTTTAAGTAGAACTCCTAATACTGTCGTATTAAATGTAGCCTTATTTTTCTTGGAAGTCGTAGGCTCCTCTTCTGTCTCCTGGCTGGGCCTTTTCCTCTTCCCAAAGAAACTTTCCAAAGTCGTTTGCTTTTTTTGCTAATTTTGCTAGCTCCTGGGTTTCATTTTAGTGGTAACCTATCACGTGACCGAGAAACTCCGCCTTGACCTGTGTCAAGAGTGACCTACTGTAGACCATGGGTGTCAAACTAATTTTTGGTGCAGGCCACATTTTAGTTACTGTTTCACTTGGAGGAGATGACTGAAGCCATATAAAGAAGTCAAGAATAACTGTTGATTCAAGTATTGCTTAAATGATAGTCACATGAGGGGTTTGGTAACAAGAACATGCTTAGAATATATCCCTTATTTATTACATATGAGAATTTAAAATGTTGGTAGACATTTTAGAAAGGATCATGGAAGTTGACATGTTGGAGCTGCCTTCGCCAGCCAAATAAAATGATGTGGTGGGTCAGATCTGGCCCCCGGGCCTTGAGTTTGACACCTGTGCTGTAGACGGATGTCACAGAGAATCCAGTAATTTTTCTAAATAAAACAATTCAGATTCCAAAACAAATAAAACAGAACTAATGTCAGTTTGTTCTGCGCGGCCCAGTACCAAATGACCCACGGACTGGTACCGGGGGTTGGGGACCACTGGTGTGACTGACGTTACTTGTGATGTTTCTTTTCCATGTGTCCCATTTTAAATTTAGTACCTGCAATTTGCACATTTTTTTTTCACCTTAACTCTTGAAAAAAAGTCAGGGCCTAGGATTGAATGGGTGGAGTCTGAAAAGATGCGGAAATAGGTCTTAGGGAGTGAATGAGTTTGAATTGTAGTAGTACAACGAAATAATTCTTTCTTTTAGAAATAAAAGTGACTACTTGCATCTAGATGAAAACCTCTAACTCTCAAGACAAACCATGATTTTGTTTGACTTGTACAAAATGAGTGATCAGTCACTGCTTCCAAAACTGTCACTCATGCCAATATGCGAAGGAATGCTGTCGATACGGCACTGAGAATGTTCACTGTGCGCTTCTTTTCTAATCATAATATGCTGCGACGTTCAGTGTGCGGAGGAGAAGATTCCTGTGTGGTAAATCATGGATGAGTTTGATGTGGCATGGCTCCCTTTTTCTTTGCTGAGGCCCTAGCGGCCTTCACTGTACTCTGGCCTCTCAGAGACCTGCAAGAGGGAGGTGATGGCGAACGCGTATCCTGGACGCATCACAGATTAGGGATGAAAAATATGGAACATTCCAGATGATCACAACTGCTGGTGCCAAATTATTTGTGGTTAGATCACATCCATTTGGGAAAAAAAAGAAAGAAAAAAAAAAGACCGACCCATAAATAGCAAAATTCCATGTTTAACAGATGCCCATTGAAATGCATTAGGAGGAAAAATATTTTATGCACTCTAGATTTATTTTTATTGAATTTGTTTTTTTTAGGTAATCGACTGAATTGGTAATCTGCATTTTTTTTTCAACAAACAAAGGAGGCTAATCCAAGATCCTCCTCTACATGCAAAGCATGTCTTTCCAGAGCTCGCGACTGTGAGCAAAATGGTTGCACATACCACACGTATTTTTTTTAGTGTGCGCTAGAATGAATTTCATCTGGTCGCGTTCATGTGATTGGCTAACTACACGGTCAGGCACGGTGCTCGGCATACGCTGATCACACACTGCGCATAGGGCACCAACAACCTGGGGGCATGAGGGCACCCCCCAAAAAAAAAAATCAAGCGAGTAAAAAAATCATAATACCTTAATAGGAATTATAATAAAAACAATGTATAATATTTATTATTTATTATTTCTGTGAAAGTTTTTTAAAATATTGACCAGTTATTTTGTCAAATCAAGCAAAACTGATAAATACTCAGATATTGTTCATTTTTGTTAGGGGTGGTGCAGGTGGTGTGGGGTTTGTGGTCACCGAAGGTTTGTGACCAACCTCCGGGGACCACAATGGCTTGCGCCAACCCTGAACACGGTCATTGTATTACACGTTGTGGTTGAAAGTCATCCTCTGCTTCAGCCTTCAATTTGACCCCCAATTTCTCCGTTTTGTAATCCGAAGATGCATTCGTTTCTGAAAATCACACCGTCCAAAAGCCAAAAGTCTAATTCACCCAGAATATTCATGTACAGTAAAACCTCCACTGACGAACGCTTAAGCTCACGAACTTTTCGCCTCAAGAACATTAAACTTGCGAGCATATAGTCTCTGCTGACGAACTAATTTTCGGCGGACGAACAGCGCCACGGTGGCGGCCACGAGAAGCTGACGCACGCTCACGGCGTCCCAGTTCGTCACCCCCTTTCTTTGAGTGCGGACGTGGTTTGTGTTTGCTAGACATTTTGGACCATATTGAGTGTACTTTTGCTATTATGGGACTGAAAAAGACCCCACCACAGGCTAGTGTTAAGCCTAAGAAGACATTAAAGAAAATTATGATCGAGCAGAAGAAGGAGATCATTGAAAAACACGAACGAGGTGTGCGTTTGTGTGACTTAGTGTCCCAGTACCAGTACGCTAACACGCAACAGGTGGCAATTAAGAGGTTTTTAGTCAGCAAAAAGGATAAATAGTCTCCTTCTAAGAAGCCACACCGGAGGTTGACTTACTTACAGTCCTTATGGAAGGTGACTCTCCTTCCAAACAGTAACTCCCTCCCTCCCTCGTCCTCCCACTCCATTCCATCAAGCCATCAACTACCATCACAAAGGTAAATAAAATGACTTTATTATACAGTACAGTTTATTTCTTTAATTACAATACAATAGCACATTTATAATACATAAAATAAGGTATATTTTTGTATAGTTTTAAGGCTTATTTAGTAGAAAATTATGTTTTATGGGGACCTGGGAACGGATTACCGGTATTCTCATTTTAATGGTTTCTTATGGGAAATAAATGTTCGGAAGACGAACTTTTCGCCTTACACACACTTTGTGGGAACCAATTGTGTTCGTGAGGTGAGGTATCACTGTCCTTGTATTTTCTTGAAACAAATTACTGAACGATTTTAAATTTACAGATGAACTAACCCATGACTTTGCATACGGCGAGGCGGACACGCTGGTTCGAAAGTGCCCTTTGTTTTCATGGATATCAGCTGACCTTGAAAGGGTGTGTCCGAAAATCTCAGAGCCAGCAGATACGTACTGTGAGATAAGGACCATGACTGTATTCATACATGATTTTTTAATTTATTTTTCGATTGTGGAAAATCTAAAGTTTGTATTTTCATATGAGGACACAGTTTGATTTTTGTCCCCCCCCACCCCCCCAGCATTTTTTTACGTGGTTGTTTGTCTCCAGGGTGTACTCTGCAGAGATGAAAGTCCTCCGGATTTTCCCAGAATTCCGGGTTTTTCACATTTTTATGAAAAACTCTCCGGCAGACGCTATCAATAGCACTCTCACATTTATACATTTAATAGCACTCTCCTTAGTTTGTAAGGTGTAGGCAGGGATTACATTTAGATTTTATATGCACGTGTAAATGGTTTAAAACTTTGTTTCTTTATAAATCTCGTTTAATCTTAAAGTCCATTCCTATATTTTTCAATACCAATTACTTGTTAAAGTTTGTACAATCAGTGGGATCAGTTTCAATGCATATATGTGAATGATAAAAGTAAATTGCACATTTGTCGATGGAAATGTAAGGTGCTTCATGAAATGTTTTGTAAAAGATATGTTCATTAAATTTCAACATTTTCCTAATGTTCTCGTGCTTCTTTATACCAAAACAAAGGAAAGACATATTGTTTTGGTTATTTCTAGCAAAGTATGGTATCATTTTAATGGTCCGGCCCACTTGACATCTACCGAGGCCGTATGTGGCCCACCATGTGAAATGAGTTTGACACCCCTGGTCTAGTCCCTCTTCTGGTCATAGTTTGTCATTGTAACCTGAAAAATAAAATTTCTTACTGCGTTCGAAAACTTTGCAATACGACAAAATGGCCACCCAGTGAAGATAATTCTGTGACATTTTCTGGATTTTTAAAAACATTTCTGAACACAAACGCATGACAATCCACAGCTGTTGTTCTTCAACCGTTTCCACATTGTATACGGTTCTGAAATGCGAGAGCCTTCTTTGGCCGTGCACAGCAAGCGCTGATAGCTTCCCTCTGCTCGTCAGAGTTAGTCACTGTCACCTTCTGAAAGAATACCATTTTATTTCTTAATACCTGACAATAGAGCTCCACTTGGACGTGCAAGACAAAAGTCGATGACTGCCGTCTGCTGGTCATAGTTTCACATTGCAACCTGATGAAAGAATACCATCTTGCTGTATTTCTTACGCTGAAATGTAGATCACTGCCGTCTGTTGGTCACAGTTTGTCATTGCAACCCTTTTCAAGATGATCATATTAGTTATTTCCCTCGAAAAATCAGCAGTTACACATAAACGCAGCGCTGTGAAGATCATTTTGTGACATTTAAGGATTTTTTTTAATTTCTGAACGAAAACATGACAATTCACAATGGTGGTTCTTCCTTGCTTATTCCACCTTGTGTTATTGACCTTCTTCGCTGTCAGTTGTGAGAGCCGCATTGTGACGTGCAGGGCAGAAGTCCGTTACTGCCCTCTGCTGGTAATAGTTTGTCATTGCAACATCCTTGAAGAACACCACACGATTTTTGATGACAATCGAAAAATCGGCAGGAACACAAAATGACCGCCCTGTGAAGATAATTGTGTGACATTTGGTCAGTGGCGGGCTGTGCATTTCAACCTTTGGCCTTCAGTGACGTCACATACATTAACACAATATAGGCTCGTCAAGCAGCACTGAATTACAGGAGCATTTAAAACCATCAAGTATGCATTCACAACTTAGAGCAGGAAACTAAATTTACAGATATTGTCAAAAATAAAAAGATGATCTAAAAATACTCAATAAAATGCCACCCAAATTACGCTGCGTGATCTTAAACAAGTCTGTTCAATAAATTGCGCAATGTCGCAGTTTCATATAAGACACCAACTGAACAATAAAACAAACTATTCTTTGAAAATAAAGTAAACAGATCATTTGCATTTTGAGAATCGGCTATACAGCAAATAACTGAAAATGTTGAGCAGATGAGATTGAACGAACTTTCGTGCACGAAGGTGACTACAATGCGCCATTATAAATTGCAGGTGAGCAGATTTATTTGATACATTTTTGAATCTTTGTCATTTTATTTCGTTACCATTAATTTAATACTAATGAAATACACGTGACAAGACGAAATGTAAAATAAAATTTATTTACTGACCAATGTAGTGCCTGTTCCCTGAGCTGCAGATCTACGCGAGTGTCCCCAAACGTTTTTAAACGCACCGTAGCTTGTAAGTGCCCAGCCGTCGTCTGATGTTTCCTTGCTGCCTTGGTAAAGCAAATTAAATTGGTAAATCCAGCGTGGCTCCAAACACCAAATCGGTCAGTTGCAAGCAAGAGGCATTCCCAGCAGTACAATTTCTCAGAGGCTGTGAGCCACGGGTACCGTTCATGATTGCTCGTCTGAAAATGATGGACAAAATCTATTCCTCGCTGGGACAGGCTAGCTAGCGCAGGAGTTGGGCGACCTCTTCGCCCAATATCCAGGTTTTCGTGGAAGGTCCGTCTTGAAAATGGTGTGGAAAGTAGTTCTGCAACCAGAGCGATGTCTTCTCCTTTGGCCATTTTGGGTTAAAATGCAGTGATAGCTCTAGCAGGCCTAGCTAATCCAATCACCGAACGTGCACGACCAGTCTCGACGTATGCTCTTCTAGCTGGCCCTGGTACGCAGACGAGTCACGAGTCTCAGACTCGTGATCTGTTTGGCTATTGAAACCTGACTGTGCCCGTTCACTGAGAAGGGTCCAGCTGTAGACCCGGAGGAGGCACATTCAGGGAAAGGGAGGTTGAGGCAAGTAACTTTGCGCCGGATATGACGTCAGAAGGATGATGCTCCCGTTGTCTCAAAAACGCAAGGGGACCTAATGGGCTCACTTCTAGACAGCTGCCCGTTGCCGAGGCAACGTTTGACAGACAACGGGAGCGACACGGCGAGTTTTTTCAGGTTTTGCTTGCAAATCCCGGGGTACTGCGCGCCTATTTTTACTTCGCGCAGCGCCAGCGGGACCAGGCGGGGTGGTAACCGTTAATTTCCCCACATGGCGAGTGTGCGCGGTGATTTTTTTCAGTTCTTACTTTTTGTAACCAGGTGAACCTCACTTAAACTTTTGGAGTGAAGGCTGCCTTGTTTAACAAATGTAGCACTGTCACTTTAAGAGCCACACTAGATCAAAACATGCGGGAACATAAAGAGTGCATGAGAATCAGACCAGAAAGTGAAGTGAGGGTGACATGCACATGAACTAGGGTAGCCGCTGAACTGTGCCTAATGCTTGTCCCAACTTGAGACACCCGTGATCGTCGTCGTAACCGTGCCGATATTCAGGTAATTGATAACTAGTTTACCATGATGCATGTTAAGTGTTAATTTTGGACAGATGATTACTTATTTCAATGGTATTTGTAGAGCACAATATCGTGGTTTGGAGGTTGAAATCTACCACTAGTGAGTCGTGTGAACAGCTGTACAGCGTAAGCGTTCGCAACGTGACAAAATGTAAATATGTTTTTTTGGACTATGAAATTATATGAACTGTGTTATCTGTTCTTTAGAGGGGAGATCATTTGTGTTTGTCCACGTGCTTTGTATGCACCCAACACACCAGAACGTATCGAGTAAGTGTGTCTGCATCTCAAAACATGGGGTTTGGAATGATTATTTGTTCTGCACTTTAAGTATTGTGGCTTGGATATAATGTCATTTTATTTCTGTTACCCCATTAAGCAAGCCACTGCTGTTGTCTATTATAGTGTAATTGTCTTTAATCTGTTAGATACTCTTCTTTGATCTCTTAGATCCCTTTTCGAACTCTTTTAAAATTCAGTTAACATCTCAGTCTTTTCTCTTAATGCTGTACAATTTTTCATTGTCCAGTCTGGAATAAAACCCACATAAAAATTTAGTTTTGATCAGTCCAGTCTTTCCAAAGACCCGGCTACACCCAGCGGGACCTGGCGGAGTGGTAACCGTTAATTTCCCCACATGGTGAGTGTGCGCGGTGATTTTTTTCAGCTCTTACTTTTAATCCGCGCCTCTCTGCGCCCTACAAAAAATCCAAAACGCAAGGGGACCTAATGGGCTCACTTCCAGACAGCGGCGCATTGCCGAGGCAACGTTTGACAGACAACGGGAGCGACACAGCGAGTTTTTTCAGGCCTTGCTTGCAAATCCTGGGGTACTGCTGGCCTTTTATTGCTTCGCGCAGCGCCAGCGGGACCAGGCGGGGCGGGAACCGTTAATTTCCTGACATCACGAGTGTGCGCAGTGATTTTTTTTTTCAGCTCTTACTTTTAATCCACGCCTCTCTGGGCCCTAGATGTTGACAGCGGCTTACTTACGCAGTATACCCGCGTGACACCCCTCAAGGCGGTTGGATAAACGGAGGAAAAATCTGCTTGCTTTTATTAGAATTCGTAAGGTAAAGTATCATAACACACACAGCATATATAGTGGACAAACCGGAAGTTGGAGCGGGTCCTTCAAAGTAAAACAGGAATTAATTGAGAGCATATTTTTCCGTTCACAACACTCAAAACGCCAAGGGTGCGGGTTCGTACACTCGGGAGGAAGGAACAAAATGAAAAAAATTCTCCCCACCACTCCCCCCGGAAGTGTCCCGTCACCTATAAAGAGGGAAATTCACCTCCACTGGAAAAGCCAATTTCAAAACGGACATCAAGTACGGCAACTGGGTGCTGGCAGCGGACCGGGTTCGTACACTCGGGAGGAAGGAACAAAATGCTACTAATTTGCCCCCCCCCCTCCCCTGACCTGAAAGTGCCCCGTCACCTATAAAGGGGGAAAATTTCACGTCTTCCCCCGCTTACGGCCATACTACCCTGAGAACGCCCGATCTCGTCCGATCTCGGAAGCTAAGCAGGGTCGGGCCTGGTTAGTACTTGGATGGGAGATGTTAGAGTACAGTATTACAGTATCATTCCTCTCTTCTTAGTTAGATTTGATTGTTAAAGTACCGTATTTTCACGACCATTCGGCGCACCGTGTTGTTGGGCACGCCCACCCTTCACTCATTGGCAGACTTCCGCATGCCTGACGTCACTTACGCCCGCCTTTTCTCTATATAAACAGCGTGTCGGCCAGAAGCGCGCTCAGTCAGGCTTTGGAACTCGGCTCATACACTAGACTTTTAATGGCGCCTTATGGTCGTGAAAATACGGTATCATTCCTTCTCCTCTGTGTTATTCCTCTCTTAAGGTGTCGTTTCTCTCTGTTAGTTGTGTCTTTTTTCAGACACTTGAAAGAAACACTGTAGAATGCTGTTGGAGTTATTTACTGCTCACTGTGATTACAATCACCTTTAGTGCCCTGCAACCCCATCACTTTTAGGACCTCTCCAGTGGACACGTTTATCTCAAGCATCTGTGTTGCTGATGTTGAGGAATTTCGCCTTACCAAGTACTATTGATACTAGTCTCTTTCCTGAACATCTGTTTGCACACTTAAAACAACGTATGTAGTGTTAAGTTTGATCTTCTTCCTCCTTGGTTGATTAACGGCCCCCAAGTGTCTTCTGTTGCTCCCCCGCACTCTGATTGCTGTTAAGCGCCCCTGGGAAGACCTCTTATCTCAGTATGTATTCACAGCGGGGGTTCTGGAACTTGCCATCACACCAAATGGTGGGTAGTGGTGGTCTGGTCTCACCTCACCACTCCCACCTTCTTCCAGCCACACCGGGTCAGATGACATGTTACTTTCTTTGTTTCCGGGATTTGCATGAGAGGCGTACCTCCCCGCCTCTCATTATCATATTGTCTCTATATAATCTCATGAATGTGTTTCTTCGACGCTTCCTGATTCAAATCTGGACCTGTCAGGAGCCCGAATCGATTCGGAAACTGCAGAAAAATAAATTAAACCCTTCGAAGTAACTATTCATCGCCTCCAGCCTTTATTTGGATTACCAACATTCTTCTCGTCCGAAATCCAACGAACACGCGGGAAAGAGGAGGCCGCTCTGACCCCAACAGAGACCACTTGGGAATACCAGGTGCTGTAAGCTTTTGCACACATAAACACTCTTTCACGTTATTTCGTGCTTTTTTTTCCTCCTTTTTTTACCTCAACCTTAACTGGGAGACCCACAACATTAGACTGACATTTTTAAGGCTCTTGTTGATGTTTTGCACCTCCGCTGCAAAAGCCAATTTCAAAACGGACATCAAGTACGGCAACTGGGTGCTGGCAGCGGACCGGAGGCGATCCTGACAGGCTGAGCGCTCAATCCGTCAAGAGTGCTCGTCCCTCGTCCGTGCAAAATAGGAGGAGGGAACTGTGTTGTTCTTCTTATAAATGATGAGCCATCATTTTATGAACAAATGAGCCTGAGGTCAACTTTATTGTTCCGCATGTATGGTGATCTTCCGTGAACTAGTGATTACCGGAAGCCTTCATATATTCTCTACTTTAATAATAATAATAATAATACATTTTATTTGAAAGCGCTTTTCATCATACTCAAAGACACTTTACAAGAGCTTAAAACACAAGAGCTTAAAACACAGGATAAAAATGTGCACTTAAAACAAGCATACATAGTTTACAAAAGCACATTCAGATGAACAAAAAGCAATAATGGGTAAAAAAGATTAAAATGTGTTAAAAGCATTGCGGAACAGATGAGTTTTAAGAGAGGATTTGAAGGATTGGAGGTCAGTACAGTTATGGATGTGTTGTCGTAGGGCATTCCAGAGGGTGGGGGCAGCGACAGAGAAGGCTCGGTCCCCCCAGGTTTTGAGCTTGGTCGCGGGGATGACGAGGAGGTTTGTGTTTAAGGAGCGGAGGTTGCGGGAGGGAGTGTATTGGTAAAGAAGGTCAGAAAGGTAGGAGGGGGCCTGATTGTGAAGGGTTTTATAGGTGAGAAGGAGGAGTTTAAATTGAATACGCTGGGGAACGGGGAGCCAGTGGAGGTTTTTAAGGACGGGGGTGATGTGATCATGAGTGCGGGTGTGGGTGAGTAGGCGGGCGGCGGCATTTTGGATGTACTGTAGTTTATTGAGGAGTTTGGAGGTTGTACCATAGAGGATGCTATTGCAGTAGTCAAGGCGGGAGGTGATGAAGGCGTGGATGAGGGTTTGAGCCGCGTTGAAAGAAAGTGAAGGGCGGAGACGAGAAATGTTTTTGAGGTGGAAGAAAGCAGTTTTGGTGATTTGGGTGATGTGTTGGTCGAAAGAGAGGTTGTTATCAAAAAGGACACCGAGGTTGCGACAGTGAGAGGAGGGAACAGGGTGCAGTTGTCAAATGTGAGGCTAAAGTTGGAGGTTGTTTGGGTGAGGACCTAGGACCGATTATTAGCAGTTGAGATTTAGTGCAGTTAAGAGTGAGAAAGTTTGTTTGCATCCAGGACTTGATATCTGTAAGACAGTTTGACAGGGTGGAGTGGGTTGTTGGAGTGAATGATTTGGTGGATATATACAGTTGGACGTCATCAGCGTAGCAGTGGAACTGTAGACCATGATGGCGAATGATTTGGCCGAGGGTAGAATGTAGAGAATGAAGAGAAGGGGACCAAGCACAGACCCCTGGGGACACTTTGGGACAGTGGGGCAGTATAGGAAGAGCAGTTGTTGATGTGTATGAATTGTTTCCTGTCTGTGAGGTAAGAGTGAAGCCAGGTGAGGACTTTGTCTGTGATGTTTAGGGATTGTAGGCGAGAGAGTAGGATGGAGTGCTTGATGGTGTCGAAGGCAGCTGTAAGGTCAAGAAGGATGAGGATGGAGAGAAGGCCGGTGTCAGAAGCGAGGAGGAGGTCATTGGTGATTTTGAGGAGGGCTGTTTCAGTGCTGTGTTGTGTGCGGAATCCAGATTGAAATAGTTCAAAAAGTTGGTTATTGTCTAGGTAGGTTTTAATTTGAGATGCGACGGTACGTTCTATGACTTTGGACAGAAAGGGGAGGTTGGAGATGGGTCGAAAGTTGCTCATGATGTCAGGGTTGAGTCCGGTTTTTTTGAGGATGGGGGTTACAGCAGCCAGTTTGAGTGAGGAGGGGACATAGGCAAAGCTGAGGGAGGAGTTGACAATGTTCATGATGAGGTGGGAGATGGTGAGAAAGCAGTGCTTGACGAAGGAAGATGGGATGGGATCCAGTGAGCAGGTGGAGGAATTCATTGTTGAGATGATATTGGTGAGTTTGGCTATGGAGACAGGTGTGAATTCAGAGAGTGGTGAAGTAGTCTGAGTGATGGGTGCTGGTAGGAAGGGAGGGGGGACGGGTGAGGTGGTGAGTGAACTGTAGAGGATGTCGATTTTGGATTGAAAGTAGGATAGAAATGTATTACATTTGTCAACGGTAAAAGAGGTTGAAATATTGTCGCTGGGTTTGAGGAGTTTGTTGACGGTGGAGAAGAGGGCCTTTTGATTGTTGGAGTCGGTGTGGATAAGGTTGGAGTAGTAGGTGGAACGGCTGGAGTTGAGTGCGGTCTTGTATAACTGAAGGTGATCGGTGTAGGCGAGGAGATGAACAGTTAAACCGGATTTTTTATAGAGTCTTTCTAGCTGGCGTTTTCGGGTTTTAAGTTTGCAGAGTTCTGGGGTGTACCAGGGGGCTGAGCGAGTGAAGGAGACAGATTTGGTTTTGATGGGGGCGAGTTGATTGAGACAGGAGGAGAGGGTGCTGTTGTAGTAGTTGGTGAGAACAGTGGGGTCATGGGACAGTGGAGGAGGTTGTATGGACAGGTGGTTGAGGACGGTGGTAGAAAAGTCAGTTGGGGAGATGGATTTGAGGTTTCTGAATGATATGGTGCGCTTTTCCTTGGGAAGTGGGGTAGGGAGGTGGAGGTCCAGAGTGATAGCCAGGTGATCGGAGATGTTGAGGTCGGTGCTAGAGAGCTTTTCAATGGTGAGACCAGTGGAACAGACCAAGTCCAGAGTGTGACCGTGGGTGTGGGTGGGGAAGTTGACATGTTGAGTGAAGTTAAGGCAGTCCAAAAGGTCGAGAAATTCAGAGGCATGTTTGCAGTTGGTGTTGTCTATATGGAAGTTAAAGTCGCCAAGGATCAGAGTGAAAGGCGAGATAGGTGAGAGCTGTGTAACAAAATCAGAGAAGTCTGAGAAAAATGATGGGTTGAATTTCGGGGGACGGTAAATGACAGCAATGACCAGGGGGGAGGGGCCAGGGAGTCTGAAGGTGATATGTTCAAAGGACTCAGTGGGTGAAGTGGATATAGTGCTGATTTTAAACTCTGTTTTATGGACTGATGCCACCCCACCACCTCGGCTAGTAAGGCGGGGTTTGTCGATGTAGGTGTAACCAGGTGGGGTGGCTTGGTTGAGTGAGAAGTAGTCCAGGTGTTTGTGCCAGGTTTCGGTGATAAAGAGGAAGTCCAGGTTATTGTCAGTTATGAATTCGTGTAAGACAAGTGCTTTGTTGTTGAGTGAGCGGGTGTTAAATAGAGCCAGTTTGAGGATTTTGTGATGTGTGGGTGACAGTGAGGATTGGGGGAGTGGGCGGAGATTAGTATTTGACATTTTAAAATATTTTCTCTTGTTATTGTAGTAGTGAGGGTGTCTGGCTGTGATGATGGATTGAATGGGGTAGATGGCAGCAGGATGAGACAGTGACAACTGGGGCCTTTAAACCTACAGCGCCCTCTGTTGGCTATGTTTCACAAACACATATCAAGACATCCCCTTTTCTTTAGAAGAAAAAAAAATATATATATATATACCTGTAGTTCTACATACAGTATATGCAAACATGCAAATGGTTTCTTCTTTTTTTTTTTAGTTTGCGTAAACAAATTATTTTTTATGAACAACTTTCTTTTTTTTTTTGTCAATCTACAAAAAAAAGTAAATATTTGCATTTTTACAAACCAAGCCTGACAGGTTTCTTAATGTTACGCTTGGACCTCCTTAAAACAGGTGATGTTGAGGTATCATTCTCTGACAATGGTTCATGACCATTATCGTTCAGTTCAGTCCTGTTGGATTCAGTTGGAGTAGACACGACATCCTCACTTGGCGTTTCATCATTTGTCTCTTGGAAATGTTCTTTGGTCTTGCAAAGGTCTCGACGATTTCTCCTGAACACGTTTCCGTCCTCGGTTCCCACTTCGCATGACCTTGGTCCAACTTTCTTGAGTACTGTAGCTTTCTTGTTCCACATCTTCTGATCCTGGATACGAACAACATCCTCTTTGACCAGTGGTGGAAGTGTTTTGGTCACTTTGTCATAATGTTGCTTTTGTTTGCTTTTTAGATAGTCCATCTTGCTTCGAATGTGTTTGTTCTGTCTCGTTTCTGAAGAGCAGGGCAAAGTTGTACGAAGCTTGCGATTCATGAACAACTCAGCAGGTGATTGGCCACATTCAAGAGGTGCGGTCCTGTAACTCAGAAGAGCTAGATACGGATCAGATCTGCAGTCTGTTGCCTTTTTAAGAAGTTGCTTGACAATATGCACACCTTTTTCTACTTTACCATTGGCTTGTGCATGCAGGGGACTAGATGTTACATGACTAAAGCCATACTGCATTGCAAACTGTTGCAATTCTCTGCAATTATAACAAGGTCGATTGTCACTAACCACAATGTCTGGTAACCCATGTCTTGCGAAGAAGGATTTTACATGTGTTCTGACATTGGTTGCAGTTGTGCTTGTGAGCAAGGCGATTTTGGGATAGTTGGAATAATAGTCAATTACCAGCAAATAATCTTTTCCATTTTAATGAAACAAGTCTGTTCCAACTTTCTTCCAGGGAGCGGTGGGAAGATCTGGAATCAGCATCGGTTCCCTTGCTTGCTTGCTTGCTCTGCTACTTTTGACATGTTTCACATTTTGCAATCATATTTTCAATTTCCTTGTTGATGCCTGGCCTGTATACGGCTTCCCTGGCCCTTCTCTTGCATTTCTCGACTCCTAAATGTCCTTCATGCATCCTTTGCAGTATGTCTGTTCTCATACTGTGCGGAATGACAATCCTTTTGTCTCTCAGTAACAGTCCATTTGTAACACTGAGCTCTGACCTGATGTGGTAATACTTTGTTAATGATCCTCTCGGCCAGCCTTCTCTGATATGTGTTATCACCGTCTGCATTTCTGTGTCTTTCATGGTTTCCTCCCTTATTTGTTTAAATTTTGAATCTGAGACCGGCAGGGACACCACGATGAGGTTTACATGAGCCTCGACTTCACTTTCAGTGGAGCTAGTGTGGTGTAGCTCTGGTGCTCTCGATAGCGCATCTGCTAACACTAGATGTTTGCCTGGTGTGTAAATTAATTCAAAATCATACCTCTGCATGAGGCACTGGATTCTTGGCCACATCTTGCTTAAATTCTTCTTCATGATAGATACTAACGGGCGATTATCTGTCTGTGAATGTTGGATGGCCATACACATAACAATGGAAAATGTCCAGTCCATAAGCCAATCCCAAACATTCTTTCTCAATTTGTGCGTATTTTGTCTCAGTTCTTGTCATGTATCGAGAAGCATAGGCTACAGGTTTCCAATTTTCACCTTCTGCTTGTAGTACGACAGCTCCAAGACCGTCTTTGGACGCATCTGTCGAGATTTTCAGTCTTTTTCCTGAATCGTAGTACGCCAAAACTGGCGCAGTCGTGAGCGTAGTTTTCAAAACATTCCACTCTTGCTCATGGCGACTCGTCCATTTAAACTCTGTAGCATCATGAAGTAGCTCTCTCATGGCTGATGTTTTCACTGACAGATTCGGAATAAACTTTCCAATGAAGTTAATCATTCCCATGACTCGTAGTACACCCGTCTTGTCTGTGGGGCGAGGCATGCTGAGGATGGCTTTTATTTTATTTTCATCTGGTTGAATGCCTCTGTTGGACAATTTATCCCCCAGAAACGTTATCTCCTGGTACCATGTGTTGTTCTTCTTATAAATGATGAGCCATCATTTTATGAACAAATGAGCCTGAGCTCAACTTTATTATTCAGCACTTATGGTGATCTTCCGTGAACTCGTGATTACCGGAAGCCTTCATGTGCGCTCCACTCTAAACCTACAGCGCCCTCTATTGACTATATGTTTCACCAACACATATCAAGACAAAATTGAATTCAATTTAAGAATATACTTTGACTGCGATTGGCTGGCAACCGATTCAGGGTGTCCCCCGCCTACTGCCCGAAGACAGCTGGGATAGGCTCCAGCGCCCCCCGCGACCCTAGTGAGGATCAAGCGGTTCGGATAATGGATGGATGAATATACTTTGATTTCTATGTTTTATGCGCCATGTCTTTTATTGTGTAAATGTTATGAGTGACATTTGAGTGAATGTTCCTCTTTTATGACAGTTTGTTCAGTGTATCAATACATTGTGCAGTATTTACACCATTATTTTGAGTTATCGTCAAAACCCCAAACTTATTTGTAGATATTATTAACAATTAGTATATGTAATTTACTTCAACCAAAAGTGTAGTAAATTCATGATTGGTAGACACAAGAGACCAGGATGACAAGAATAGGTGGAAACAAAACCTGACGCAGGTGGCAAGCAAACGCTGAAAAAACGTCACCGTGCCACAGCGCGACACTCAAGAACAGAACCGATCCTGTATGCTTGCCCTTGCCGATACTGCACCGTTCCTGCAGGGCCGGAGTCCTGCGGGTTGCAAGCAAGCGCTGAAAAATGTCGCAGCGCACACCCGCGACTTCAGAACTGAACAGTTGCCTCCCATTTGGACCCGCTGTTGGTGCGCATAGCTCAGAAGGCCAGGAAGGCCACAGGTTGCAAGCGAAGCGCTGAAAAACATTGCAGCGCACCTGCATGACACTCAAGAGCTGAACTGATCCGGTCTGCTTGCCCTTGCCAAAACTGCACCGGTCTTATTACCCTCGAAAAATCAGCAGTAACACCAAAAGGCCACGCTGTGAAGACAATTTTGTGACATTTGATGGATTTTTTTTTTTCTGAAGAAACAACATGACAATTATTTCACAACGGTCATTCTTCACCGCTGTTTCCACGTTGTGTATTGCTCTTCTTCGCTTTCAAATGTGAGAAGAGCCCCATTGGGACATGCAAAGCAAAAGTCGATCACTGCTGTCTACTGGTCACAGTTTGTCATTGAAACCTTCTGAAAGATGACCATATTATTTCCTATTTCCGTCGAAATATTCAGCAGTAACACAAAATGCCTAGCCTGTGAAGATATGTTTGTAACAATTTTTTTATTTTTTTGTTATTTCTGAACACAAAAAACATTGCAATTAATTCTAACATTTTTCCACCTTGTTTATGGAACTCCATCACTCTCAATTGCGAGTGCCCAATTGGGACGTGCAAGGTAGAAGTCCATCACTGCCCTCTGCTGGTAATAGTTTGACATTGCAATATCCTTGAAGAATACCAAAAGATTTCTTATGACACTCGAAAAATTTGCAATACGACAAAATGGCCATCCTGTGAAAATCATGTTGTGACATTTGATGGAATTTTTTTCTGAAAACAAGAAACGTGACAATGAATTCAAAACGGTCGTTCTTTTGTCTGGCTCTTCTTCACTCTCAAACGTGAGAGCCCTCTTTGGCCATGCACAGCAAGCACCGATAGCTTCTGTCTGCTTGTGAGAGTCCGTCACTGCCACCTGAAAGAGTACCATATAATTTCTTAATACCCGAGAAGAGACCATCACTTGGACGTGCAAGGCAAACGTCGATCACTAACCTCTGCTGGTCATAGTTTGTCATTGTAACCTTGTGAAAGAAAACCATAATATTTGTCATCACCCTCGACAAATCAGCAGTAACACAAAATGGCCATCCTGTGACGATAATCTTGTGAAATTTGAAGGATTTTTTTAAATTTCTGAATACAAAAAAATGTTACTATTAGTTCACAACGGCCGTTCATCACCACTGTTTCCACCTTGTGTTTGGATCTTCTTCGCTCTCATTTGAGAGAGCTGCATTAGGATGTGCACGGTAGAAGTCCGTGACATATGACTGTATTGTGTATTTTATATGTTCAATAAAAAAAAAAGAAGAACATCCTATTTCCTATTACCCTCGAAAAATAAGACAAGACCTTTATGTGTCCCACAATGGGGATATTTGCAGTGTACAGCAGAAAAATTGTGTGTGTGGGGTCAGGGGGGACGGGGGGGGAGATGAAAAAATCAAGTGTTTCATTGCACAAAATAAATGTTTCAGAAAAGAACTGTACACAGTTCAATGTAAGTGCAATATATCAACACCATCTCCATCCTGAAAAGGGCCCAGCAGAGGATGTACTTCCTGAGGCTGCTGAGCAAGCATGGCCTGCCACAGGAGGTGCTACGTCAGTTCTACACGGCAGTCATCGAATCAATCCTGTGTTCTTCCATCACGGTTTGGTTTGGGGCCGCCACAAAGAAGGACAAAATCCGACTTCAACGGACAATTAGGACGGCGGAAAAAATTATTGGCACTGCCCTACCCACTCTTGAGGACTTGCACACTGCAAGAATCAAGACAAGGGCAAGGAAAATCCTCCTGGATCCCCCGCACCCTGCCCACCACCTTTTCCAGCTACTCCCCTCAGGCAGGCGCTACAGATCCATGCGCACCAAATCCAGCAGACACTTAAACAGCTTCTTCCCTCTAGCCATTAACTCCCTAAACAGTCACTGACGTAGTCACTCTTCTTGTACAACAAATATTGTATCTCTCTAAAATGGTTCAATGATTTTCTGCACCAACTGTACAAACTGTCATAGTATTGTATTCTACCACTGATCACTTTAGCTCTGCTTGAAACAATGGTTCACTTACATTATGAAATGTCCTTTCATACCTATTTGTCATGTTCTTGTTTATGATGATACTAATGCAGCGTGTATACCGGAGACAAATTCCTTGTGCGTTCTACATACTTGGCCAATAAAGATGATTCTGATTCTGATTCTGATAAAATAAAGCATTAGCATTATATGTGTAGAATAAATATAATAAATGAGCAATAGCATAGAAAACAGCGTAAGGCGTAGAAAAAAAAGTAGTGTGTTTCCGGTAACCTGACCGACCGAGAATTTCTACCTCGAAAAAAACCGTTACGGTCGGCATTTTTTTTCAAACCTTTTACATTTTTGTGTAATAATAATGTCAGGTTTATCCAATGTGACACTCAGGAATAAAACACAAAGAGGAGACAGGAGACTCAATTCTGGTACCAGGAGGGAACGAGGAGAAGCGTTAGGTTTTAGTTCTCCGCACGTCACCCCTAACGATCTCCTCCTTCACCCCCTTATTTATTGGGAAATCTACTACATAGGTGTGTCCAACCTAAAGGGTGGGGGCTGTGTTGGAGACACACTGAACTTGTTTGACTATGTGTGTGTATGTGAGTGTAAATTACGTACATGTGTGCCATTGTTACAAAAACATCCCGTTGCAGCTGGTGTTGATGGCTCCATCCACTGTCGAACGTTGCTCCTGTTTTGTCTTGAAACTTATCTCATCCCAACCACGTCCTCGAAAAGGTGGTTGCGTCCCAAGAACTTCCACACAGTGCACTCAGCATTCTTGAGTATAAAGGTGAGCATATAATGAATAAAAGGATTATAAATGTGAATGATTAAGAAGCATTATATCTTTATTAAAAGCATAAGCGTTCTTCAATTAATGATTGCAGGCATAAGCGTTCTTCTTTGCAAGCTGTTGAGGAGGGGGAGCAGTCAATTTTCCTTGGCCCTCCTTGGACACAGGTTCTTTTATTTCTCTATAGGGTGGAAGAAGACCCAACACCACGTTGTCTTTTCTTCAGTTTATCACAGCGCAACACGAATCGATTCGGGCTCCTGAGAGTCTCAGATCTCGTCAGGAAGCCCGAGCAAATACAAACTCCCGCTTATGTAGAGATAATATGTTAATGAGGGCGGGCAGTCCTTCCCCTTATGTAAAAATCAGAAACAAAGAAAGGTCAGTGCAGTTCAATGTGATTGACGAGGGAAGCTCACTGTTGACATGGGGGCAAAATCCAGACCTCCTCCTGTGGCGCCTAAATCCCAAGGTAGGATTGCCTTTCCTTGGGAAACCGGAGGGTCTTAACGAACCTTGCCTAAAGAAAACACATGGAGGCTATTCCTCCCTTAAGGTTAAAGCCGATGTTGACCCCAACTCTGCCTTTCTCATTTCAAGTGGTCACAGATGTTCAGGAAAGATACATTTATCAATAGTACTCATGGTAAGGCGAAATTCCTCAACATCAGCTACACAGAGGCTTGAGATAAACATCCCTGGAGGGGTCCTAATAGTGGTGGGGTCGCCGGTCATAAAGGTGGTTGTAGTCACTGAGCAGTAAATACCTTCAACAGCATTTACATTCTTTGTTTTCGTGTTTGAACAGAACCAGCAACAGAGTGGGGCTAAAAATCACAGTAGGGAACAAATTCCTTAACAATCCCTCTCTTGATCACAATTAGTATTGTGATCACAAAATCTTCTGTCACAATCTCTTGTCAAAAGTGGAACAACCAATCCTATCTTGAGCAAAGCACTACCTTCAACCGGAAATAAATCTTAGCAAAGCTTGACACCAATCCCCCACATCAGTGTAGGAATGGAGACCAAATGACCAGTTTAATCAGAAAGCAATGTTATTAGTTCTGGGCCCCTCGATAACTTTTTTTCGGTTTCACGTCCAGTCGTCCTCCCGAGTGTCACTTTGAAGTCGGAGAAGATTCTTGGGGCTGACGCACTCCTTCGAGGTAGACAGCATAACAGGTCCTTTGTGTCACTTCGCGTGGTCCCCTTCATCTCGGCTGGTGCCACTTCCGCTTTAGGACCCCCAGATACACATGCTCGTCTGTGGTTTCACGGGGTGTTCACCCTGGAGTCTCGTTCGCTCCTGAAAATGGGAGACGAGAGCACTCAATGAGTCTATCTTTGCTTTATGAGGAATAGAATTATCTGTTGAGGAGTGCCCAGGTCCATGGATCATCATGGAACAGGGAACTCCTGGTCATGTATCACCCCAAAGGGTGTGAAGCCTGTGGCAGGATTAATGGTGGACCTCCTGGTGAGCAGCGCAAGTGGCAGCGCCTCAATCCCAATCCAATTCCTCTGAGGTCATCACCATAGGAGTTTTGATTTAACCCTGGAGAACCCACATGGTCTAATTTGGACCCTATAGATTCTCCTACTCAAATGCTACCCTTACATCCCAAAGGGTCAAATTTGGCCAAAATCCTAAATTAGGATTAAAGCATTAAATATTCGACAAAATATTTATCTTGGTGTTCAGTGAACATATTGCAGTCATTTAATATATAATTCATCAATTTCCAAAGAAGAAAGGGTTCTTGGGTTTTCCAGGCATAAGCCTCTAATTCGTTGGTTCGAGTTTACCTTGGATTGCAGATGAAAAACCCATGCCTCCCAAATTGGAGTCTTCAATTCATTTGCCGACGGGACTGGACGTCCATCAATTTGATGCCGATACAAACCAGTCTCATCCCTGGCCACCCGGTTAGTTCTTTTCCTCCGGGATGCCCTCTCTTGGTCTGAAAGGTGGTTAGTTGGGAAAACATACATTTTCCTATTCTTGATTCCCTACCATCACTGGCTAACTAAGTCGTCGTCTGCTGTCTCTTTAGTCATCTTGTCTGCTTCGTCATTTTCTACTTCTACGTGGGAGGTCCTTCTAATATGTGCCTTGTATTTAATAATCGCTTTTTCTTTTTGTTAAAATTGGAAATTATTTTGTACAAAAAATGCAGCCACTGTGTGAGAAGGACCGTCAGGGGATTCCTTCAACACAATGTGATCAATTTATTGGAAACATTTGTCTAATGCTGTCGCATATCTGACACATGCCGAATGTTTTTGTTCAATTGGGTCAAATTGCATGCTGACATATGTCAAAATTTGTCAAAATTAGTCTTCTACTTCCCTGTTCATGTTCCTGTCATTCACATTCCCCTCTCTTTTCTGAAAAAGAACTACAGAAACAGAGCCTTCTTTTTCGGAAACATCCAAGTAAATCAGCTAGATCAGAACACACAAGAGAAACCGGCATCGTTGTACCTTCCGATGTGCTCAATCACCCCAAAACTGTAAAGGCTGTGCGCATTGTAATATTTCCGTGTGATAGTTTGAAACTGTAAAGCCAAATGTCAAACGAGCCACCTTAGTGGCTTCCAAACAGCAAATCTCAGATGATGCATCGGGAAGAACATCACCATACCGAATAAGCACAGCGCCATCTGGAGGTTGGAAAGAGTAGAGTAGCTGTTTAAACACTAGAATAAAATTCCAGAAGACAAAATTGAATACGTGGGGCAAACGAGTGTAGCGTAATTTAGCTCCAAGGTGAGAGAATGAGAAAATTTCCCTATACGATTCCTGAAAGTGGTATACGGAAAAACATTTGCGAAATCGATTACAGGAAAATGTGTACGAACGAGAATTTTTGTATATTTGAGTAGACCGCAAAAACAGTACGTGCGGCGCGGCCATGTCAGGCATACGATACCAGTCAATGAGATGAGATCCTCTGACAGGTCCACTCTGGCTGCCACACCCTTCATGACCTAAAATAATTATGGAGGGAACATTAAATAAATTGCCTTGTGTTTCGTCCAACCAGGCCATGTGATAAATTTAATTCTCTAGTTTGTCAAATGCATTGTGCAGTGGGAAGGATCGATCAGCGGATGGTAAGGTCATATGGAGGAAGTCTAAGGAAACCCAAGCCGATACTGTTGGAAAGCAGAGTTCAGTGGTGGGTCATCAGCTGACTTTAGCAATAGTCAGCCTTGTGTCAGCAGGCAGTGGGAGCAAGTGTGGTCCAGCATGTTCAGGTTCATGACAGTCTTTCAGTGAGGCCAGCGGTGATCCCTATTGTTGGGGATTCGGGTACCCATGGAGCAGATGGGTATTGTCCATGTGGGGGTGCCGTAGCTTGTCATTGTTGTTGGCTTTGTGGAGGAGGAGTCAGAGCTTGTTGATCATAGCCTGATTGATGAACAGGTGGGTGCCGGCGGTGCGGGCATTCCCGTGTCCAATGATTCACATCACCACAAATGAAACAGCCAGCTTGGTTCCCAAGACAACCTCGTCTACGCCCACCTTCCCGTCTCGGACCTCCCCCAGCCATGCGTCTCGGCCCTGCCTTGTGGGCAGGCCGAAATGTTGAGTGGGGCTTGGAGCTGCGGTGGGGTGTGATCAGCCGTGGTGGAGCCTGTTGAGAGACACTGATTGACATTTGATTAGATCTCCCAAGTTTCTCTTTTTGCGTGCATTACTGGAGGCTCTCTTAGCCTCTTGTATTCGTAATTCAAAAGTCGTTCTGCAGCTTGGATGTTTTCTCAATCTCTTCCTTGGCTCTCATTCGAGATTGCTGCACATAATATAGGAAATGAGTTCGCCAGTTCGCGTCATCTGAAGTGGGAGAGTGGGAGAGTTAGTCATCATTTTCTGCACATCAGATGGACAACCCCCCAGTACTGTTTGCCTGAACAAAGCTTGATTCAGTGGATGATGATTGGGGTCCTGCCCAGTGGCAGTCACCCAAGCATCCATACAATTAACCAAATAAGTCATTGGGTGTACCTCAGATAACAATTCAAACGCCAATTTTTGTAGGGGACCCAATGGAGTCGGATAAAGGGATCTCAGCGCCTCTGATTTTCTATCAGTCAACCTAGTCAATTTGCAAGACGCTATTGCCTCTAAAAGGTCCATAATTTATTTGGGTAAATACTTACTCCTCAGCAAGTCTATCGCCCAAAACTGTATGTCATAGTCAATTTTAGGCAAATCCAGCAACATTTGCCTCGCCAATTCAGTCTCATTAGTTATAAAAGTAGTCGCATCCCAAACACTCATGCTCTCATTATCCTGTTTAATTTTCATACATTTTTCTAACTTTACTAATTGTTTGTGAACCACCCTGGGCAGATCAGGGGGAAGCTTGGCACACAATGGATTCGGGTGGGGGCCAGTAAAACGGCTAGAATGTGTTACCCCCCTTTCCTCGTCTATGTTCAAGTGACCACTCTGCGCTTGTAGTGGGGTCATAAATTCAACGCTCCTCACCCCATGCGGTGGAGGAGGCATCATCGCTGCCTTGTTTATCATAACTTTGTCTGTATTACTTTGTTCATTCATTTTTTCTTTTTTTTTTCCAAAGTCGACGGCAGTGGTCAAGCCGCCCATGAAATGCAATATAGCTCAAATTGAATTTCACTTAGCTTTTTCTTTTTTCTTTTTCTATTTCAAACTTTTGTCTTATTCTTACAATTTATTCTTAGAACCTTGTT
Source organism: Hippocampus mohnikei (assembly GCA_026261675.1). Classification (NCBI taxonomy): domain Eukaryota; kingdom Metazoa; phylum Chordata; class Actinopteri; order Syngnathiformes; family Syngnathidae; genus Hippocampus; species Hippocampus mohnikei. The sequence continues at coordinate 214,100 of JAKGUB010000807.1, forward strand.
TTCTCTTTACTTACCTCTCTGCACAATACATTCGCCACTTTCTCTCTCTGCGCCTGCATTCAAATTACTTCTCTATACATTCAATGCCATCCATAACCTTGCCCCCATCTATCTGTCAGCTCTTCACGTTTCCATTCCCTCTCGCTCACTCAGGTTCTCATCGTCCTGCCCGTCAGTACAATGGGGTGCAGCGCCTTCAGCCGCTCTGCCCCCAAACTCTGGAACTCACTTCCACTCAATATCCGCAATATTGAGACTCTCTTTCCACATTCAAAACCCAGCTCAAAGCTCACTCACTCAGACTTGCATATCCACCTTAAATGTTTCTACTTACCCACATACGGTATTTTAACCGTTTTCTGCCTTCAGGCCTTCCGTCCATCTTACAGTTCACCATGTTTTTATTATACTCACCGTCCAATATACTCCCTTATGGACCGTGTGACGTCACGTAATTCTCCAATTGTAACAATGGAGCTGTCCCTAACTTGCCCTAAAAATACAGCTGTTTACTCAGACTGCGATCTCCAGTCGCCAGGCCTACAATTGATCAGCATCCAGAATAATAGAAAATTACCTGGACCTGCCTCAGCAATTACATCCGATTTTTAATTGCCTACTGTTTACTCAGACCCGATCTCCAATCGTCAGTCCTACAATTGATCAGCATCCAGAATAATAGAAAATTACCTGGACCTGCCTCAGCAATTACATCCGATTTTAATTGCCTACTGTTTACTCAGACCCGATCTCCAATCGTCAGTCCTACAATTGATCAGCATCCAGAATAATAGAAAATTACCTGGACCTGCCTCAGCAATTACATCCGATTTTTAATTGCCTACTGTTTACTCAGACCCGATCTCCAATCGTCAGTCCTACAATTGATCAGCATCCAGAATAATAGAAAATTACCTGGACCTGCCTCAGCAATTACATCCGATTTTTAATTGCCTACTGTTTACTCTTTGATTCATTTTTCCTGTACAGTACTTCATTTTTCCATAATCACATAAATCCTTAGAACTCATTATCAATTTGGTATTGCCACCTACGAAATATCAATCTCTATACTTGGTTCAACACATTCAGGTTCAGAGCAGTTTGATTTGATCGGTCCTTATTGGACATGCCGAATCTTGACACTTTGCCTGTAATAACAGGAACAGGTGTGTCTTCTTACCTTAAAGTGGAGCGCTCCTAGGTTACTGCCTGAGTCTGAAGGTCCTGAAACCGGTGTTGGTCTTTTCCCAGAGAAATCCTGTTCGTGACGCCATTTGTTGAGGAGGGAGCAGTCAATTTTCCTTGGCCCTCCTTGGACACAGGTTCTTTTATTTCTCTATAGGGTGGAAGAAGACCCAACACCACGTTGTCTTTTCTTCAGTTTATCACAGCGCAACACGAATCGATTCGGGCTCCTGAGAGTCTCAGATCTCGTCAGGAAGCCCCGAGCAAATACAAACTCCCGCTTATGTAGAGATAATATGTTAATGAGGGCGGGCAGTCCTTCCCTTATGTAAAAATCAGAAACAAAGAAAGGTCAGTGCAGTTCAATGTGATTGACGAGGGAAGCTCACTGTTGACATGGGGGCAAAATCCAGACCTCCTCCTGTGGCGCCTAAATCCCAAGGTAGGATTGCCTTTCCTTGGGAAACCGGAGGGTCTTAACGAACCTTGCCTAAAGAAAACACATGGAGGCTATTCCTCCCTTAAGGTTAAAGCCGATGTTGACCCCAACTCTGCCTTTCTCATTTCAAGTGGTCACAGATGTTCAGGAAAGATACATTTATCAATAGTACTCATGGTAAGGCGAAATTCCTCAACATCAGCTACACAGAGGCTTGAGATAAACATCCCCTGGAGGGGTCCTAATAGTGGTGGGGGTCGCCGGTCATAAAAGGTGGTTGTAGTCACTGAGCAGTAAATACCTTCAACAGCATTTACATTCTTTGTTTTCGTGTTTGAACAGAACCAGCAACAGAGTGGGGCTAAAAATCACAGTAGGGAACAAATTCCTTAACAAAGCATAATCAATTTATCATTGCAGGCATAAGCGTTCTTCATTGCAAGCATAATCAATCAATCAATCATAATGTAACATTAATAATAACACTAATAATAAGCGAATGTATGATAACTAAAATAATCAATCCATCAGGGGTTTGAACTGGCGCTGCATGCACCGAAAGCCAGCTACTTTACCACTACACTACCAGTGACTGTGAATGATGGAGCATTTTGGACATTTAAAACTCGACTTATTTGGGTTTTCCCATGGAAATAAAGCAACCAAGTGTTCAGTGCTGTATTTTCACACATCACTGAGCGGGTTTTGAACCATAACTGCCTGCATTGAAAGCCAGCTAGTTTACCACTACACTAACAGTGACTGGCAAGGTACTTTTGTCATATATGACGCTACAAATGGTAACCAAGCGTTTGGTGCTGTATTTTCACATTTCATTGAGCAGGTTTTGAACCAGCACTGAGCTCTCCGAAAACCAGACAGTTTACCACTCCACTACCAGTGACTATGAATGGCAGGGCACTTTGGTAAGATGAGACGCGACCTATTGGGGTTTTCCCATGTGAAAATTAAGTGTTTGGTGCTATATTTTCACAGGTCACTGAGTGGGTTTGGAACCTGTGGTGCCTGCACAGAAAGCCTGTGATTTTACCGCTACACTACCAGTGACTGTGAATGGCTGTGCACTTTGGTGATACCGGATGCAACCTGTAGGGGGTTTCCAAAGAAAAGGGGAACTCAGTATTTGAAATTATATTTTCACACATCACAGAGCGTGTTTTGAACCAGCACTGCCTCCATCAAAAACACGCTAGTTGACCCCTACACTACCAGTGACTATGACAGGTAAAGCACTTTAGTTATAAATGACGCGACATATTGGGCTTTTCCCATCGAAAAAACTAACCACGTGTTTGGTGCTGTATTTTCAAATGTCACATAGGGGGTTTTGAACTGATGCTGCCTGCACTGAAAGCCAGCGGGTTCCCCACTAAAATACCAGTGACTGTGACTGACAGGGCATTTTGGTCATGTATGACACTACATATTGGGGTTTTCCCATGGTAAAAATTAGCCAAGTATTTTGTGCTGTATTTTCGCATGTCACTGAGTGGGTTTTGAACCATAAATGCTTGCAATGAAAGACAGCTAGTTTACCACTAGACTAACAGTGACTGTGATTGGCAATGCACTTATGTCATATATGACGCTACATATAGGGGTTTTCCCATGGAAAAAAAAAGTAACCAAGTGTTTGGTGCTGTAATTTCACATGTCACTGAGCAGGTTTTGCCTGCACCGAAAGCCAGCGAGTTTACCACTACACTACCAGTGACTGTTAATGTAGGGCACCTTGGTAAAAAAAGACGAGACATGTTGGGGTTTTCCCACGGAAAAAATTATCCACATGTTTGGTGCTGTATTTTCACATGTCACTGAGTGGGTTTTGAACCCATGCCTTTTGCACAGAAAGCCTGCAATTTCACCACTACACTAACAGTGACTGTTAATGGCAGGGCACTTTGGTAAAAAAAGACTAGACATGTTGGGGTTTTTTCCCACGGAAAAAATGATCCAAGTAGTTTGGCAGTATTTTCACACATAACTGACTGGTTTTGAACCATAACTGCCAGCTTCGAAATGCTTGGCTCTCGACGAAGGCGGACGGTGTTTGCTCAGCTCCCATAGGTATGGAAGGACATTTCATAATGTAAGTGAACCATTGTTTCAAGCAGAGCTAAGGTGATCAGTGGTAGAATACAATACTATTACAGTTTGTACAGTTGGTGCAGAAAATCATTGAACCATTTTAGAGAGATACAATATTTGTTGTACAAGAAGAGTGACTACGTCAGTGACTGTTTAGGGAGTTAATGGCTAGGCTCATGGGACCACTGGGACCTCATGGTTAATGAGGAGGCTTGACGAATGTTTGGTGGGAGGTCATTCCAGAGAGAGGGACCAGCAACAGAAAAGGCTCGATCCCCTCTAAGCCTCAGTTTAGTTCTTGGTACTTCTAATAATGTCTGGTCCACAGACCTGAGGCACCGGGCAGGTGCGTAGGGGCGGATGAGCTCAGAGAGGTAAGGTGGCACGAGATTATTTAGAGATTTGAAAACAAATAAGAGGATCTTGAAAATAACTCTAAAATGTATGGGGAGCCAGTGAAGGGATGCCCGAGTAGGAGTTATGTGCTCCCTCTTACGAGTACCAGTCAAAAGGCGAGCAGCGGCATTCTGGACCAGCTGAAGGCGCTTAATGGAGGACTGGCTGACTCCAAAGTAAAGGGCATTGCAGTAATCGAGCCGGGATGTGACAAACGCGTGAATTACTGTCTCAAAGTGTTCATGAGAGAGGAGAGGTTTTATTTTGGCCAGCTGTCTAAGGTGAAAGAAGCTGGATTTAACAACGGCAATAATTTGCCGATCAAATTTGAAATCACTGTCCAGTTTAAGGCCCAAGTTTGAGACTGTTGACTTAAGATAAGGAGACAGGGGGCCCAAGTCTACAGGATGGGATGTACAAGGGCCACTGGGATCAAATAGTATCACCTCTGTCTTCTTTTCATTGAATTTCAAGAAATTTTTTGCCATCCAGGTTTTTATTTCTTCCAGACAGGACAGGAGTGGCTTTAATGAGAAGGCGTCTTTTTTGCTCAGTGGGATATAGATCTGGCAGTCATCTGCATAGCAGTGGAAGGGAATACCATGTTTCCTTAAGATGGAACCCAATGGGAGCAGATACAGCGAGAACAGCACATGACAGGGGAGCAGTGCGTGACTCAGAGCAGCCAAGGCTGACACAAAAGGTTCTCTCAGCTAAATAGGACCTAAACCACTCAAGAGCGCTACCGCCAATGCCCACCAAGTGCTGCAAACGAGTCAGCAGAATACTGTGGTCCACTGTATCAAATGCTGCAGTTAAGTCCAATAAAACTAGACACACGTGGTCTCCATTGTCATTTGCCAGGAGGATGTCATTAGAAACGCGTAACAGGGCTGACTCTGTGCTATGCATCGTCTTGAAACCTGACTGGAAGACCTCCAAGATGTTATGTTCATCCAAGAAAAATTTCAACTGCATGTGCACCACTTTTTCCAGAATTTTTGAAATGAAAGGCAGTTTGGAAATGGGCCTGAAACTTGACAGCACATATGGATCAAGACCAGGTTTCTTGATCAAGGGTTGGACCACAGCATGTTAAACTGTTGGGGAACTATACCAGAAGAGAGGCTGCTGTTGATGATATCCAAGACCGATGCACCAACACTCGGGAGAACCTCCTGAAAGAAATGCGGGGGAAGAGAGCCGCAAGGGGAGCCAGATGGCTTCGTCTGGCGAACTACATCCTCCAAAAGCGTCAAGGACACAGTTTCAAAAGAATTTAGCACAGCTGAACATGGAACATGGACAGAGGGGTCAGATGCGGCATTTGAGACCGGAGTCCTAGCTGTACAGACCTTATCAATGAAAAACTGAAGGAACCTGTTGCACATCTCGGGTGAAGAATCCGAACAAGTCGGCAGAGGGGGTTTGAGTACAGAATCTATCGTTTTAAATAGTGCGCGTGGGTTGTGACGGTTAGCTTGAATAAGGTCCGACAGATATTCTCTTTTGGCCTCTTTTACTGTGAGCTGGTAGTCTGTGTCTAACTTTTCCTAGCCTCCTATTGTATTTTCATCCTAAGAACAAACCATGGAATTGGTTGGCTGGTCTCTCGATGCAAAAAAGAAGAGCAGGCAGTGGGGAGCCTACTTGCTCCTCGGGGACATTTGCTGCTGGGTACACCCTAGATCCCTGGAGTAAGCGGAGAATGGTGTGCCTGTCAATACTGTTCGTCGAGGAGGAGGAAGACATCTACATTATCGGCCTTCTGATAGCAGGTATGCTGTTGTTTGGTGTTAGCAGTTTCCTGCTCTATCGTAAAATTCAACCGACAGGATCAGCTTTATTGGAAGTGAGGAAGCTGCCGGTCATTCTCGATGGTCTAGCGCCAATGTCCAACACTCAGACTCAAGCGGTGACTGAGCTCAATCACAATATGGATGTGGTTCTAGAGCGTCTCCGTACGATCGTTATCATCATGGAGAAGTTGGAATTCGCGCTTCGGAAAGAAATTGAGGATTTGGCTGATCGGCGCCAGTGAAGGGATACAGCCACGGACTCAAGGCCACCTGGAATTGTTGGCGGCCGTCCCAAAACAAAACAACGCTATCTGGACCTTTTCCCCTGAAAGTACGCATGGAAGCTAGTGCCCCCACCATCACCCCCTCCTTCTCGGCCAAGGACTGATAAGCCGGGACTGTCTCCATGAGCAGACCTTGACGAACCAGCGGCAGCCCAATACGCACACACAACCAGACAATCACACACGCATACACACCCTTGGAATCACCGCCTTGTTGTTCCTGTTGTTTTCCCCCCGTGACGTGACCTTGATCTGCGGAGCGCTCGTTTTCGACTGACCAGCTGGTCGGACGGGCCGCGTTGCGTTCCCCCCCCCCCCCCCCGCCTTTCCATCCATCCCCTCATTATATGTTATGTCTTGTGACTTGTTGTAACTGTCATATGCTTGTTAAATGTGCTTAGGTATTTTTTTTCTCCTAGTACTCTAATTATCCTCAGAAGAGTATAGTTCGAGTGTGTTTTTTTTTTACCCCTCCCCTCCCCTCCCCTAGTGGTTTCCTTTCTAACTAAGATCTCGGGGCGCTTTACAGCGAGTACCGACAGGCCCTTTGCACTGTATCCCATGTTCGTCATTGTTTTTTTTTTTTTCATGTTTCTTGTGTCCAGTGACCAGTGCCTGTTAAGTGATGTTTCGCTGCACGAAAGTGTAATGACAATAAAGATCCATCCATCCAGATAGTTTACAACTACACTACCAGTGACTGTAACTGGCAAAGCACTTATGTCATATCTGACACTACATATTGGGGTTTTCCCATGGAAAAAAGGTAACCAAGTGTTTGGTGCTGTATTTTCACATGTCACTGAGCGGGTTTTGAGCAAGCGCTGCCTGCAACATAAGCCAGATAGTTTACCACTACATAACCAGTGACTGGCTAGGCACTTTTGTCGTATATGACACTACATATTAGGGTTTTCCCATGGAAAGAAGTAACCAAGTGTTCAGTACTGTATTTGCACATGTCACTGACCGGGAAGTGATCCAACTCTGACTGCCTCCAAATCCTGCGAGTTTACCACTAGACTACCAGTGAGTGTGAATGGTAGAGCTTTTTGGTCATATATGACACAAGGTAATGGGGTTTGCCCAAAGAAAAAATTAACATGGGTTCCAAAACCAGAGTGAGTTTGGAACCCATGATGCCTGCACAGAAAGCCTGCAATTTTACCACTACACTACCAGTGACTGTGCCTTACAAGGCACTTATGTCATATCTGACGCGACATACTGCGGTTTTCCCACGGTAAAAATTAGCCAAGTATTTGGTGCTTCTCACACGTCACTGAGCGGGTTTTGAACCATAACTGGCTGCACAGATAGCCTGCAATTTTACCACTACACTACCAGTGACTGTGAATATCACAGCTCTTTGGTAATGCACAATGCAACTTATAGGGAATTTCCAAAAGGTAACTGTGTTTGAAATTTTATTTTAACACGTCACTGAGTGGGTTTTGAAACCGTGCTGCCTCCACCGAAAGCCTGCGATTTTACCACTACACTACCAGTGTCTGAATGGCGGTGCACTTTGGTCATATATGACAAAACGTAATGGGGTTTTCCCAAAGAAAAAAGTAACCAAGTGTTACCAGGTTACCGAGTGGGTTTTGAACCAGCATTAACTGGATCCACAGACAGCGAGTTCACCACTACACTAACAGTGACTGTGTGAGGCAGGGCTTTTCGGTAATATATAATGCAACAGTATGGGATTTTCCGAAATAAAAAAATAACTCAGTGTTTAAATTTGTGTTTTCACACGATACTGAGCAGGTTTTTCACCTGTGCTGACTGCACTGAAAGCCTGCAGTTTTACCACTATACTATCAGTGTCTGAATGGCAGTGCACTTTGGACATACAGGATGGAACCTGTAGCGGTTTCCCAAAGAAAACCTAACTGAGTGTGTAAAATTTTATTTTCACAAGTGACTGAGCAGGTTTTGAACCAGCACTGCCTTCATTGAAAGCCAGTTAGTTTACCACTACACTACCAGTGACTGTGACTAATGAAGCACTTATGTCATATATGACGCTACATATTGGGGTTTTCCCATGAAAAAAAAGTAACAAAGGTTTTGGTGCTGTATCTTCACATGTCACTGAGCGGGTTTTGAGCCAGCGCTGCCTGTAACAAAAGCCAGACAGTTTACCACTACACTACCAGTGACTGTGACGGGCAAGGCAC